>CM077247.1:23875586-24160586 GCA_039654775.1 Spinibarbus caldwelli | reverse complement strand
TGGGACATGTAAAATCTCTTTCACACCAAAAGTGCCTCAGGCTGAAGGAAATGTAAATTCAATTATTAACATATTTAATTGTTGACATTTAGTTAAGAACTTTAGTCTGCATTACAGAGCTGTCAGTCAATACATGGGAAAACAAAAAGTAACTGGTGTTACTTATTGGAAAAAGTAACTCAGACATTTTAATGTAAATGAAAAAATAATGCATTACTTTACTAGTTACTTGAAAAAAAGTAATCTGATTACGTAACTCAAGTTACTTGTAATGCGATACCCCCAACACTGATTATAGTTAACTAAAACTAAAACCATTAAAAAAAAAACACATTTTCGTTATACTTGAAATAAAATAAATGTTCACATGGAAATTGATTTAAAAATAAAACAAAAAACAAAAAGTACACTCGTTTTATTTCAGCTAGCTGCTAATGAAGCATTTCTCATTTTCATGTAGTTTAACCTTATGTACTAAAATAACAAAAATGAAATAAAAATAACAAAATCTAACAAAAATGACAAAAACACACAACTAAAATTTTAACTAAAATTAAATGAAAATATGAAAATAATTTAAACTATTAAAAACTAATAGTATCTGAATTATATTAAAATAACACTGCTCTCTCACAAAACATCATGAGGTGCATCCTGGGAAGGTTTTGAACAGTACTGAAGTAGTTCCCACTTGTTAACTGCTTTATATAAAGATGTTTATCACTGTCTACAAAACTAATTTCAAGCATTTCAGCAAAGCCTTACAAGAAACAAATTCAGTCAAGTGTGTCCAAACTTTTGACTGGCAGTATAGCTACTGTGAGAGTTTGTAGCGTATGATTGTGTGCTTCTGTGTGTGTGTTACCCTCTGTGTACTCTGGCTCCAAGGCTGCGAGATCTGAACAGAGAACCGGGCTCAGCATTCTGGGACGGAACCAAGGGCGGGGCTGCAGCTCTACCAATCCTGCAAAGAGGCGGAGTCTCATGATGAGCGTTAAAATGAGTGGAAGGGTTACAACATGCTACCGGTGTTTTGATGTCTGCCAGAGAGACTCTCTCCTCTGCTGGAAAGATTCCAGAAGCTCATATTCAAACATGCAGGTCATATAAGCGCCAGCAGAGATAAACCACAACCATCCAGATCAACAGAATGGTTCTGATGTCTTAAAATGGGCATAGATGTGAGATTAGTGGATGTAATCCTGTTCCACATCAATATAAACATTAGATTATAATGGAAAAAATTTCCAGATCTGCCACATATGTACATAAACATCTCCATCTGGTCCATAAAGTGGATCACAAAGCACATTTATGCATGTAAACATTCAGACAGCGAATGAAAAACAAGAGGTACTTACAAAAACAACTCTTTTACCTTCTGTCACATCGCTGTGCTAGCAGTCTTGTTCAGATGCTGATGTATTCATTCAGTTCCATTGCTGTGTTGGTTTGTACAAAAGGTGTCTGTGAAGGTGTGTGCTTGTTTGATGGATGAGCAACACACCATCCATTTTTCATCCATCAGCATGAAGGTCTGCTGCAAAGCGTCATGGGGTTTATGTCCACAAGAAAGCGGCTGAAGACACACTACAGTATATAAACTCCTCAAAAAACACTGAATCTCTTGGCTCAGTTGGGATGCATCTTCCGCTCAATTGGTTCCTGTTGGGTTTTCCTGAAATCAGAGGTAAACACATGACAGCTGGACTTGTGCGTAGGCATACTGATGTTTGTGCAAAAGAATGAGGGAGGGGTAAAATTCTGTCTAATCTGCTGCATAGACTCCTCCTCCGAAGCATATCACAGAGAAGGAGACACAGGGATGCTGAGAGACACGCTCTCGTCCAATCGTGTCGCTGGTCAGGAAGTTGTGGCCAATGGGAGAGTGGCTCATCATCACACTGAGCAGCAACCCCCCACTCCAGCCTCATACTGATACAGCTACAAGAGTGGTTGCCTGGTAACCGCATCTGTCTGTGAGAGCAGAGCACGAGTCGGGGAGGAAACATGAGGCATTGCAATGGTTACATAAAGATAAAGATGTGAGAAACCTCAAGAATATTCTGTAGATAGAATGAATGCACTGAAATAACTGCTTTTAGGGTTCCTTTTGTTTGTCTCTTGACAGATTTTACCAAAACCAACTTAAATGGAAGAAATAAATTTAATTTCTTAATAATAATATTGCCACATTTGATGTCCAATGAAAATAGATGAAGTTCCATTGAAGATAGGTGAAGTTTCAAATTAGTAGCATAGTTTATTAAACAAAGTAAACTCAGGTAATCCAATATGATGAAACAGAAGTGAAAAAGCATGCTATGTACAACCAATACCAGACACTAGGGGTGCAACGCTAGGCTACACATATTCGTACTGAAAATTTTCAGAACGGGTCTTTCAGTTTGGTATGCATGTGTACCGAACAAATACAGTATTGTTTTAACCACTGCACGAGTGGAACTTAATTGGAAACTTCCAGTTTTATATATTGTTACTTTTGATAAGAAACAAAGTCTCGTGTTTCAAATTATATCCATTTTTTTTTTTAGGAAATTCAAACAATAAATGCCATTTTGGCGTTCGTTTATGCGGTGTAACTGATCGCTGTATAAACGCCTCAGTTCAAATGGCAGCACGATCATCCCTTCCGCTTTACTACTAGTTGTAACGCAAAATAAACAGCCGAAAGTCAGTTGCTGGCAGCTGCCAAAGGTGGAGGAACCTGCCGATCAGGGCATCCAATCAGAAAGTGGCAGCAGTGTCCTCAACCAATCAGATGGCATGCCAGCAACAGCAATGTGTAAACAAATAAATACTGCATTAGCGGCGACAAAACTTGAATAAGAATGAATTTGCTGCTGGTGGGAAATGACGCACTTCCCTGGTTAAGCCTGTGATGGGCTGTATGCATCCATAGGTCTACTGCTGCTTTAGACTTTATTGTGAAACTTTAATTATTAATTAATTCTTGAATGATTAGTGTGACTTGGGAATAATAAAAACTGGTTGTGTTCTCTTCTTACAAGAACCAGCTCAAACCTCTTTCAGTAAAAAGTGAATAGAGTTTTCATAGGCCATATTCTCTTTGTTTTTGACCTAATAAATGTAACTATATTTAAACCTACAACTACAACTGATGTGAGAAAAACTAAACTAAAACTAAATTTAATTCATTTTTAATTTGTTTTATAATATTTTAATAAACATTTTAAACTTACTTTATTTTTGTGCTCTGCCATATTTTCAAGTTTCATTTGCTGCATGAGTTTCACTTACTGGCTGGAGGGGAGGAGTCTCTTTTCACACAGATATGCCTTCTGGATGAAAGAGAAAAAAAGAAGATCTGAGACAAAAGCAACATCAACATTAGGTAAAGCATGCATTTTTTTTTTCAATATTTTGATTAATTTGCTCAGATTGTTTTCCTCCTGATGGCTCTAGAATGACATTTGAACACTACTTTTTCCTTAAAGATGAGTTGTACAGGTTGTGTGTTGGAGGGTTATCAGAGGAGCTAGACACGTGGGGTACAACACTGTTTACATATCTTTTTATAGCATCAAATGACGCTCTCTGTAAATGATTTATTGAATCATTCACTCAAGTTATTAGTTTAGCAATACTGATTTATTCAGTACTACTGTGTGTCATTTAGAGACTTCGGGTTTGATTGTAACTGTTTTAACGAAGTAAAAATATTAGCAAATATGCAAATATCTAGTTAAGGGACTGAAAAGATACATTTACTCTGAAAATAAATAAATAAATAAATATACATACAACACTGAACAATTATCCCCTTCAATTTAATTTTATCATTATTATGTGAAATCTATGACACTTATTGTCTTCTCACTACATCTAAAACAGTGTGACCACAGAGAAGGGTTCAATCATTCATATGCTATAAAATGGATAAAAATGATTTTTAATGAAAAAGACCTTGTTTTATGAAAAGCAACACTTAATAATATCTCATATCAAAGCAAGGTTGTTTTCCAGAGACACGTGCATGTTTCATAAGGTTTCAAAGTTGTGTCCCCACTTTTTGTCAACACCGTCAGACATTTATTAAAATGTAATGAAATCAGGGAATATCAGGGTCAGCTGTCACTCTAAAGCACCCCCTCGCCACAATCCTCCTCTGCAGAGTACATCACTGTCAGACAGGCTCTGCTAAGTTTTATAGTTTTAGAATATTTTAAATCCTAATGTTAATATTTCCTGGTCACAACCATAATATGTCAACACCATCTTCCAATTTCTGAGGAAATTATTTAAAATATTTAGATCATTTTATTCTCCTGATGCAGGTTCCATTAGCATCTAGCATCAAAAAAAAAAAAAAAAAAAAAAAAAGGCTACTACATGACCTCTATTTGTTTTGTGAAAGAAATGCCAAATTTGTCAACACCGTCAGATGTCACCACCATAAGATTCTGTGTTCCAATGATATATCAAAATACTTAAATGTGACTCTTGAATAAAAGCTTTATTAACAATAACATACTGCTTGTCGTGTTTGTTTTAATACAGTAATTGACTGATTCAATGTATTTGATAGTTAAAAAGACTACAAATTCAGGTTTTTGTCACCACCGCCAGATGTGTCAACTCCATCAGATTAATATTTTGATAATATTTCATTATGATATTTTATATTTGTTGTGGAATTGTTGGTCACGTGTTGTCTGCTAACATGACAATGTGTTTTGAAATGCTAAAAACATCTTGAATGCTGTTAAAGGTAAAGTTGAAATTATATTACACAGTCCAAGGTAAAAAGCACATTTTGTTAAAAAAAGAGAAAAGTTGGGAGGTTGTATCAAAGCATAGCTCAGTACATATAAGATACATAAATGTAGTTTCATTTGTCTCAGTACAAGGTTTTATTTTTTTCAATCTTGCACCCTGTTTTGTCCCACTTCTCAAGAATGACTTATATATATATATATATATATATATATATATATATATATATATATGAACATATTGATGAGTCAAACCACATGTGAAGGCATTATGCAAGGATCATTGACACAGAAAAAGGTTCGCTCTATGACCGCAATAATAAGCATTTTCAAAACTGGGTACATTATTTTACTAACATCGATCCTTAAAAGGAAATTTAAAAATGTAAAAGCATTAACAAATTACTTTCAACATGCCATGAATAACTCTTAAAGATCCTCCTTCCATCCGCAGCAATATTACAGACGTGTTAAATGTCATTATATATGTCCATATTTCGTAACAATTACATTTTACAGCATCCGTGTGAAAACAAACCTGGAAAGAGTCATGAGGATTTGGGGAGAAAAATGACAGATTCTTAGTGCATTCCAGGGAATTATTCATGGTTTATATCCTAAATTAAATCGGGAGATCAGACCACAAACGTACAGTATATGTTGCCTTTTTCATTTACTTACAGCGCAATACAAAAAAATAAAAATAAATAAATAAAAAACAAATAATAATAATAATAAAAAAATAATCAGGACAAACGTAACGTTATTCTATTAACTTCTGAAAATAGAAAATGAATGAAAACGTACAGCTCATTCAGTCAAAATGAAGGATAAGCATTATTTGTAGCACAATCTTATGATTTGAAATGATTTGTTGCAGTCTTTTTGAGCGGAACTTCCCCAAACCGGAAGTACCTCCCATAATTTAAACTGCAGGAAAAAGGTGAAGGCCAAGCAGATTTGATTAGTTTGGCGCGAAATAAAAATACATTATGTTATATCTGTTTGTAAATGTACACTTCATAAACTATATGTGCGATCAGTGAGGCTTGTTTTCCAGCACTAAGCTTTGGCTGATAAGAAACAGAAGATGTGTAAAGATACTCTCTTTATGTTTAAAGATGCCAAAATCAGATGATGTGATGATAACCACACCATTATACCAACAACAACAACAACAACAACAACAGCAGCAGCAGTATGAAATCTCCAAGTCCTGAACACCAAGCCACTGGTTTTAAGGGTAAAACAAACTTGTCATGTTCTGTGTTGGTTTGTGTTCCTGTTACTTTTAGTTTGTATGTTCTTATTTTCCTGTTTAGTTCCTTTCCTTTGATTCCACGGTTAACTTATAATCTTGTTTAATGCCTCATTTATCTTTGTATTAAATGCACTCAGTTGTCAAGTATTGTGTTTATGTGTTTTTGTCCTCTTTCTGTCTTCTGTGTTAATTTTTGTTATTTTGGTATATACACTAAGCTGCATTTAGATCCACATCTCTGCTTTTTGCTTCACCTGTGTGTATGAATTAACAGGCACATCTTATGTTTTTGTATCATAGATTTTGGAAATATTGTTAGCCTTACTGGGACTCGGTTTGACGATCTGGAATGAGTGTCTTTTTTTTCTCTGGTCACCAATCACTGCAAGTAAATCACTTAAATATCAGTACAACACTATACAGTGAACAAATACTGAATTTTGTTCCGTTTCTATTCTGCAGTTCATTATAATTGGAGCTGTAACAGTCTCGGCTGCACACACACGTAAACCATGTCTGGTTAGTGTCAACTTTACTGTCTTGAGACAAAGCAAAATGTTTTAAAAAAATAAATAAATAAAAGGTGATAAAAGGTGAATTTTATTATTTATTTATCTGCTTATTTGTGTTGTAGGTCAAAACCTCACAAATGATCAGCTATGTAAATTTCGCAATTGCTGCGTTCTCCCTCCACTCTCACTTTATTTTGGTTTGGGTAAGTGATTACATTGCCTACAGTATGTGTGTGTATGTCTAGTACAGTGGTTCTCAAAGTGCTTCTCTGATCTTTACTTCCGAGTCTACAGTCTACGCCTATTCAAACAGAGTGTTCTGATGAGGGGGGTTAAAAACAGGACAGAAAATAGCTTATTACTTCTTAATTATGATGTTTTTTGATGTTAAAATCTTGATAACATGATAAGTGATCCTCAGAGAACAGTATAAAATAAAAAACAAATGCAGTTCATGACCCCCTTTAAATTAAATTTCTGAAGGCAAAAGAGGGTCCAACCTGGCACTAGCAAGGTGTACCTAATAAAGTGGCTAGTGAGTGTATATCATACAATACATGCCAAATTTTCCTCAATAAAAAAAAAAAAAAGCTCTCAACTAATGCTAGTTGGTACTACTTTAATATACAGGTGCATCTCAATAAATTAGAATGTCGTGGAAAAGTTAATTTATTTCAGTAATTCAACTCAAATTGTGAAACTCGTGTATTAAATAAATTCAATGCACACAGACTGAAGTAGTTTAAGTCTTTGGTTCTTTTAATTGTGATGATTTTGGCTCACAATTAACAAATTAGAACAAAATCTCAACAAATTAGAATACTTCATAAGACCAATAATAAAAAAAAAAAACATTTTTAGTGAATTGTTGGCCTTCTGGAAAGTATATTCATTTACTGTATATGTACTCGATACTTGGTAGAGGCTCCTTTTGCTTTAATTACTGCCTCAATTCGGCGTGGCATGGAGGTGATCAGTTTGTGGCACTGCTGAGGTGGTATGGAAGCCCAGGTTTCTTTGACAGTGGCCTTCAGCTCATCTGCATTTTTTGGTCTCTTGTTTCTCATTTTCCTCTTGACAATACCCCATAGATTCTCTATGGGGTTCAGGTCTGGTGAGTTTGCTGGCCAGTCAAGCACACAAACACCATGGTCATTTAGCCAACTTTTGGTGCTTTTGGCAGTGTGGGCAGGTGCCAAATCCTGCTATAAAATGAAATCAGCATCTTTAAAAAGCTGGTCAGCAGAAGGAAGCATGAAGTGCTCCAAAATGTCTTGGTAAACGGGTGCAGTGACTTTGGTTTTCAAAAAACACGATGGACCAACACCAGCAGATGACATTGCACCCCAAATCATCACAGACTGTGGAAACTTAACACTGGACTTCAAGCAACTTGGGCTATGAGCTTCTCCACCCTTCCTCCAGACTCTAGGACTTTGGTTTCAAAATGAAATACAAAACTTGCTCTCATCTGAAAAGAGGACTTTGGACCACTGGGCAACAGTCCAGTTCTTCTTCTCCTTAGCCCAGGTAAGACGCCTCTGACGTTGTCTGTGGTTCAGGAGTAGCTTAACAAGAGGAATACGACAACTGTAGCCAAATTCCTTGACACCTCTGTGTGTGGTGGCTCTTGATGCCTTGACCCCAGCCTCAGTCCATTCCTTGTGAAGTTCACCCAAATTCTTGAATCGATTTTACTTGACAATCCGCATAAGGCTGCGGTTCTCTCGGTTGGTTGTGCATCTTTTTCTTCCACACTTTTTCCTTCCACTCAACTTTCTGTTAACATGCTTGGATACAGCACTCTGTGAACAGCCAGCTTCTTTGGCAATGAATGTTTGTGGCTTACCCTCCTTGTGAAGGGTGTCAATGATTGTCTTCTGGACAACTGTCAGATCATCAGTCTTCCCCATGATTGCGTAGCCTAGTGAACCAAGCTGAGAGACCATTTTGAAGGCTCAGGAAACCTTTGCAGCTGTTTTGAGTTGATTAGCTGATTGGCATGTCACCATATTCTAATTTGTTGAGATAGTGAATTGGTGGGTTTTTGTTAAATGTGAGCCAAAATCATCACAATTAAAAGAACCAAAGACTTAAACTACTTCAGTCTGTGTGCATTGAATTTATTTAATACACGAGTTTCACAATTTGAGTTGAATTACTGAAATAAATGAACTTTTCCACGACATTCTAATTTGAGATGGACCTGTAAATGGTTAAAATTTAAATGTTTACAAACACTTAAATTTTAGTTTTTCTAATAATAAACTTTGAATACTAACTTTGTAGGTACAATATTATGTTTCTACTCCAATTCGTTTTTTGAAATATAAACATTCAAATGGAGGCTGTCATTAAAAAAAAACAAACATTTTTTCAAACATACGGTTAATATTGAAGAACAGTAGAATATAGTGCATATATTTAGCAAAATATTCCTCTCTAGAGTAGCCATTTTTTTTTTTTTTTTTTCCAGCTGAGTAACTAGTTTATTGCTGTTGGCTTTTCTGAGGTAATCATTATGTGATATATTGTTTACAAGCTGTTTATTGATGTTGTTCCACAGTTGAAACATTGATTGAGTGTTTATATAAGACATTTTGCCAAGCCTTAGGGCCAGTTTTACTAACAGCTTGCGCCAGCGCAAACTGTCTTATTGGCGTTAAAGTCCGCATGAACTGGAAGTTGCTGCCGACTTTATTTCAGTGTAGTGACGTATTTTCAGCTGTAACAGAATATTGAATAGAGGGCGTGGTTTTTTTGCACTCCTCCTCTGTCTCTCACTCATAGCAAGGGGTGTTTAAAGGATATTCTGCCCAAGCTGTCAAACTGACGTCATCAGAGAAGGAATGCCATTCCAGAGTGGAAGCAAATGTTCAGATTTTGATTAAAGTTTACTAAGACAATTTTTTTTCAGCGGATTAACTTGCACGGATTAATTGTTCACATCAAGACTAGCAATGTGTGCTAGTAAAGTAAATAAAGTCAATTTTGATTTCATGTGGACTTAAAATAGTAGTCAGGTTTTACTAAAGACGCGCAGTGACGAACTAGCGCTGAAAAGGCGTGGACACAGTAATTTTGGCGCCTGACCTTATTGAATATGCATTTGTAGAAGTTTCCCTTTCAGATGCAAAATTTAAGGGAGGAGAGTATTCGAATGAATCATGCAACAAGATTTACTAACGTTTGCGCTTGTCAAATTACTGGTATTTGCGCCATTATTTAACACCCAAAAAAAGCATGTCTTAAACTATTTTGCGCTTGAAATGGCTGCAGTTATTGTTGCTAGGAGGCACCGCAGAGAAGAGAGAGCGCATGGTAGAAAGGAGAGGATTTTTTTCCACATGTATTAATTTATTTGGAATGCAAGCAGAACACGAAAATATCGTTTGCCAAGCCATTTGCCAAGTTATTTTTAGTTTGCTTCAGGAAATAAAAGATGACTTGGAACCCTCAACCAGGAGTCACGCAATACCAGGTCTATCAAAACTTCTTGCAACTTCTAGCTTAATTTTTTGGCCTCCGGTTCTTTTCAATGTGCTGTGGCTTCTTTACTTCTTTATTCTTTATTTGCGACTGCTCTAATTTGCGCTGCACTTGGTATATTGCATTGGTTGATATGTAAATGAGATGTTGTGTCTGTTCTCTAATTTGCGCGTTGTTAGTAAATCACCTGCAGAAATTTCCACGCCCAGCAGCGCTGTTTTGGAATTGCGCTCTCGCACTAATTTGCCCTGTTTAGTAAAACTGGCCCCTAGAGTCTAGATTAAAATTATTTACTCTTTAAGTTATACATATAAGTGCTTATATATTGTGAGTGACACTGATAGTCTACAACAGTTTAATGTAGCAGTGCCTAATCTCTAATCTGTCCTTTATACTGTATAGATTTAGCAACTGGTTTTTAATTCACATTTATATTTTATTTCATAATCATTGTTTCTCTATTAATTAGATTATTCCAGATGTGTCCGCCTATGTCCTTCTTGCCTGTGATATTCTGATCTTCATCTTCTCTCTTGCTGTTGCCGTAACCTCCTGTTCCTGTTGCTGCAACTCAACGGTAAACCTCATCAAGAGTTTAAAACAAACAAACAAAAAAAAAATCAGATGAAATAGATGTATAACAAACATCATGTTGTTTCTCTCTCAGTCAACCCCTGTCGTGGTCAGTTATGTGACCACAGATTTGCCTGTCAACCACAACATGCAAATGAGCCAGCCGGACCCCTCTGCAGTGACCCAGCCCATTAGTTCGGTCATGTACGTGCTGCCAGCAGGACATGGCCCGGTCCCATCTGCACCTCTGCCAAATTACGGTCTCGTCCCTAATGCATCTCCACCAATGTACAGTCCAGTTCCAACTACACCTCCACCCAACTACGACAAAGTCTCAGATGCATTTCCACCAAACTACGGTCCAGTCCCAAGTGCACCTCCACCAGCATATGAGGTAATTATGAGCATTTTTGAATAACTGTTGGCCTGCTAAATCAGAAAATATATTTGAAACTGTTCATACATATCAAAATCCTATAAATAATCTCCACCTTCAGTCATATTTTCTTGCTAACCTGCTGTAATTGCCGTACTGCACAGCTTTGATACACTGTGTTCTGTTATTGCAGCATGAAGATTTACAGACAAGAAGATGAATAATATCTCAGCTGAAAATGGGAATGTTTAAAGTTTACATAATTCATGGTGTTATGGCAAATGGAAAGCCAAAAATTATACTTATAAGTTTGTAAATCAAATGGATGAGAAACATGCATCAAAGTCTTACGTTTTCATTATTTTTCATTCTTTGTTTTCTCCCAAATGTTTATTGTTTCGTTAGATTTGACTTTGCATAATAAATTGTTAGTTTTCCGTTTTTTTTTTTTTTTTTTTAAAATGTGCTGTTTTTTGAAATTCAACACAGTAGACAGCACAATAAATGTATTTACAGCATTTACAGACTGAGACTTAACATTTAAAATACCATCAAACAGTGTGTACTTCTTTTAAAGAAAAACTAATGTTGAAATTTCTGTCACTCAAATAAGTGGTTTGCACAATCAAGTTATAAAGTACTATTTTGAGCTCATCATTACAGAAGTTATTTCTAGTACAGCATGACTGGTTCAAAAATATTTCAGAAGACATCAAAACAAAGCATTGCATATCAACATTTCACCTCAGCATTTAAGCAAAGAGGACGATGGGTTTAGATGGCCAAAATACTTAACCATCCTGTGGGTCTGATCAGCAGCTGTATTATTCAGTTAAGATTATAGCAAATAAAATCAGTACAAAATGTTTATATACAGTAACTAAATGATAAATTAGATGAGTATCTGACAGCCATTCCCCCTAATTTATTCCAAACATTGTTCTCACAACTGTATGGTATAGTTTTTTGTGAATGCATTTGTGCAACTGGATATTCAGCTCATTTATCTTCTTTTAATAAATAATCAGACAAAGCCTAACACATTTAAATAAAAAAGGGCTTCTTTATAATATGGGAGCTTGCGCCACAGAATAAAGAGGAAAAAAAAACTAATGAGATAAAGACTTTTTCTCGCAATTATGAGTTCATATTTTGTAATTCAGACTTTTTTTTTTTTTGTCAAAACTGTGAGTTTATATCAATTGTAAGAAATTTATCTTGCAATTGGGAGTTTATATTGCACAATATACAGGTGCATCTCAGTAAATTAGAATGTCGTGGAAAAGTTCATTTATTTCAGCAATTCAACTCAAATTGTGAAACTCGTGTATTAAATAAATTCAATGCACACAGACTGAAGTAGTCTTTGGTTCTTTTAATTGTGATGATTTTGGCTCACATTCATCTCAGCAAATTCCCCTCAGAGTCAGATTTCCTCTCAGAATTGTGAGATATAAAATGCAATTATGAGTTATAAAATCCATATAGATATAGTCAAGTCACCATTATTTGTATAGCGCTTTTTACAATGCAAATTGTGTCAAAGCAGCCTTACAGTCTTTAAACTGGGAAATAGTGTGTCGAAATAGTGTGTCATTCTCCTCTGGCCAGACAAAATCAGCAGTTTAAATCTAGGCTGCAGCAGAGTCAGATTGTGCAGAGGACTCATCTGGTTCCTGTGTTCTTGTCCCAATGGCCGTCAGGTGACGAGGTCTTCGGAGGGGATCTGTCTCTGGGGCTCATCTTGTTGTCCTGGTCTCCGCTGACATTTCAGCGCAGTCGAAGTCATCTCTAGGGGCTGATCCACCATCTGATCTGGATACGGGCTGGATCTGGGTGGCTATGGTGACCTCGGAATTAGAAAGAAACCGACTAATATTAGTGTAGATGCCATTCTTCTAACGATGTAACAAGCACATCAGGTGTTATGGGAAGTGTTCCCGGTTCCGGTTGATCTAATTAATGCAGCCTAACAATCCTTTAACAGATTTGAATTATACAAATGCGATAGTGTATTATGTGTAAGCCAGGTTAAAGAGATGGGTCTTTAATCTAGATTTAAACTGACAGAGTGTGTCTGCCTCCCGAACAGTGTTAGGTAGAGTGTTCCAGAGTTTGGGAGCTAAATAGGAAAAGGATCTGCCGCCCGCAGTTGATTTTGATATTCTAGGTATTATCAGATAGCCAGAGTTTTGAGAACGCAGCGGACGTGAAGAACTATAATGTGATAAGAACTCACTCAAATACTGAGGTGCCAAACCATTCAGGGATTTATAAGTGACTAGCAAGATTTTAAAATCTATACGATGTTTAATGGGGAGCCAGTGCAGTGTTGACAGAACCGGGCTAATGTGGTCATACTTCCTGGTTCTAGTAAGAACTCTAGCTTCTGCATTTTGAACCAGCTGTAGTTTGTTTATTAATCGTGCAGAGCAACCACCCAATAAAGCATTGCAATAGTCTAACCTTGAGGTCATGAACGCATGAATTAATATTTCTGCATTTGACATTTGACATTGAGATATAGACTCACAATTGCGAGAAAAAAAGACAGAATTGTGGGATAAGGAGTCACATTTACCTTTTTAATTTTTTATTCCTTGGCAGAGATATAACTGTGAGGACTAACACAGAAACAAATGTAATCAATGTAATTTAAAAGCTGAATGTGCATGCATCAGTGAAAGTGTCAGAGAAGCCATTTAGGATGAGATTTTGCAAAACTCTGTGTTAAGTTTTATGTCAGTCAGATGGGCCATGCAAAAGGATAATATTTGAAAGGTTTTTTTTGTGTGGTCTAAAGATGCCATCATCTGCAATCTTCAAAATGTCTGCATCGGCTTTTGGCCTTCACTAATTCATTTTAATGTTAATGCTTCATGATTTTTTAAACATACAATTATTCCATGTGCTTTCCAGTTATAATAAAAGCATTACCAAAATCTTGTTTTTTTATATATATATATATATATATATATATATATATATATATATATATATATATATATGTAGTGAGGCTTGTGCCGTGTTTGAAACGTCACCGTCACTTAAACATATGGCCAATGAGGTATCGCTCTGTTATGGTATATAAACTTGTTGTCTATGCCTCCTGGAGTGTGTCATGGTCAAAAGCCCGCCCCCTTGCTTTCATTGCTGTGGATTACGGAGTGTGACGTTGGTCCATCGAGGCTGTGTGTACATATGGTGTGCTGCTTACTCCCAGTGCGCTGTGCATCATGGCAGCATAATAGCCAGGTCGGAGCACCAGCTGTTTATATCGGTATTACCAACTAAAGGAGCTACTATATGACTGCGGCGTGTGTGGTTGTGAGTGTTATGTCATCTAAATATAGGGGTCCCCGTATGCATTGAGGTAGACTGAGTGTGAGCAGTCACCTTAACGCAGCTCTCTTCTACCCCCACTCTTTGGGCCGCGCTGCTGCTTTGGGTCGTCACATTTTTGTCCAATTAAGTGGGCTTGATTTTTCTGTTTTGTCGTGTGTGTGTGTGTGTGTGTGTGTGTGTGTGTGTGTGTTGTATTAGGATATCTCTTCTTTTTGTTGTCTGGATTTTGTCGATACTGTCACTAACGCCTCGGTCTCGATTTTGACTGTTTTCATAACAGTTTCTATTAATTAGAGTGATTACCGCTATGCGGTATTAGTGATCTCGGTCATTTATGAAGTCTTATGATCCGCGATCAGTACTGAGTTAGTCATCTTTGTGTTATGGTGACAGTGTAATTTATTTGTGTTTTCAATGTGTATTTTGTTAGATTTGTTTGTGTAACTGATTCTTTTTCTTCTCTTTTTTTGTATTTTGCAGGAGCTGAGTGTTTCTTAGAAGCAGGCTGGTTTTCTTGGGTAGCACCCCATTCACTTTAACAAGGGGTGTCATTATTGCTGTGTCACTATGTTGGGTTATTATTTGCAGTGAATATTGTGGATGTGATTTCTGATTGATTGGGATATATCTTTTCCTTTTTCTTTTGGGTGCATTACCTTACTAGCCTGTTCTTCGTACAAGAAGCCTCAGCCCCTGCGATGATCATCAATTATTCTTTTTTCTCCTTATTTGACCAAGACAATTTAATGATGTTGTTGGTGGGTTTTAAAATTGTTGTTTAATAATTTTAGTCTGAATAAAAGGATTATTTAAATTGGACACTCACGCCTCTTGCCTTTTCTACGTGGAACGTATTTGTGTGTTAAATTCTTTGGTTGATTCCCGGTATTTCGGGTGGCGTAGTCACTACGAACGAGCCACATTGCTACATATATATATATATATATATATGTATATACACACACACACACACACACACACACACTCACTGGCCACTTTATTAAGTACACCTTGCTAGTACCGGGTTGGATCCCCTTTTGCCTTCAGAACTGCCTTAATTCTTCGTGGCATAGATTCAACAAGGTGTTGGAAACATTCCTCAGAGATTTTGGTCCATATTGACATGATAGCATCACGCAGTTGCTGCAGATTTGTCGGCTGCACGTCCATGATGCGAATCTCCCGTTCCACCACATCCCAAAGGTGCTCTATTGGATTGAGATCTGGTGACTGTGGAGACCATTTGAGTAAAGTGAACTCATTGTCATGTTCAAGAAACCAGTCTGAGATGATTTGAGCTTTGTGACATGGTGCATTATCCTGCTGGAAGTAGCCATCAGAAGATGGGTACACTGTAGTCATAAAGGGATGGACATGGTCAGCAACAATACTCAGGTAGGCTGTGGAGTTTAAACGATGCTCAATTGGTACTAAGGGGCCCAAAGTGTGCCAAGAAAATATCCCCCACACCATTACACCACCACCACCACCAGCCTGAACCGTTGAGACAAGGCAGGATGGATCCATGCTTTCATGTTCTTTACGCCAAATTCTGACCCTACCATCTGAATGTTGCAGCAGAAATCGAGACTCATCAGACCAGGCAATGTTTTTCCAATCTTCTATTGTCCAATTCTGGTGAGCATGTGCGAATTGTAGCCTCTGTTTCCTGTTCTTAGCTGACAGGAGCGGCACCCGGTGTGGTCTTCTGCTGCTGTAGCCCATCTGCTTCAGGGTTCGACGTGTTGTGCGTTCAGAGATGGTATTCTGCATACCTTGGTTGTAACGAGTGGTTATTTGAGTTACTGTTGCCTTTCTATCATCTCCAACCAGTCTGCCCATTCTCCTCTGACCTCTGACATCAACAAGGCATTTTCGTCCACACAACTGCCGCTCACTGGATATTTTCTCTTTTTCGGACCATTCTCTGTAAATCCTAGAGATGGTTGTGCGTGAAAATCCCAGTAGATCAGCAGTTTTTGAAAAACTCAGACCAGCCCGTCTGGCACCAACAACCATTCCACGTTCAAAGTCACTTAAATCCCCTTTCTTCCCCATTCTGATGCTTGGTTTGAACTTCAGCAAGTCGTCTTCACCACATCTAGATGCCTAAATGTATTGAGTTGCTGCCATGTGATTGGCTGATTAGCAATTTGTGTTACCAAGCAATTGAACAGGTGTACCTAATAAACCTAATAAAGTGGTATATATACACTCAATAATATTGAGTGTATATATATATATATATATATATATATACAGCGGCATGCGAAAGTTCCCTTGCAGAATCTGTGAAAATGTGAATAATTTTAACAAAATAAGACAGATCATACAAAATGCATGTTATTTTTTATTTAGTACTGTCCTGAGTAAGATATTTTACATAAAAGATGTTTACATATAGTCCACAAGACAAAGAAATTGCTGAAATTATTAAAATAACCCCCTTCAAAAGTTTGGGAACCCTTGGTTCTTAATACTGTGTGTGGTTACCTGGATGATCCACGACTGTTTTTTGTTTTGTGATGGTTGTTCATGAGTCCCTTGTTTGTTCTGAACAGTTAAATTGAGCACTGTTCTTCAGAAAAATCTTCCATGTCCTGCAGATTCTTCAGTTTTCCAGCGTCTTTTGCATATTTGAACCCTTTCCAGCAGTGGCTGTATGATTTTGAGATCCATCTTTTCACACTGAGGACAACTGAGGGACTCAAACACAACTATTAAAAAAGGTTCAAACATTCACTCATGCACCAGAAGGAAACACGATGCATTAAGAGCCGGGGAGTGAAAACCTTTGAACAGGATGAAGATGTCCAAATTTTTCTTATTTTGTTGAAATATATATTTTTTCCTTTTAGTACTGCCCTTCGGAAGCAACAGAAGATACTTGCATGTTTCCCGGAAGACAAATTAAGTGCAATTTACCTTGATCTTCAAATTCCAAAAGTTTTCTACACTCCCTTGAGCAGACCTTGAGCCGAAAACTCATCATAAAATTCACCTGGCTGGGGGGCGTAATTACCCCCTAGTATGTACCTGTTCAACCGGAGGCTGCAGTTTCAGGACCACATTTCTTGGACCCTATTTTTTTTGACCGCGCCATCTAGCCAATTCTATTCCAACAGAGGAGACCTGATTCAAACATCAAACCAATAGATGCAAAGACTAGATCCTTGGAAATTATTAATTTTTTATCTTTCCATCTTATTTTTAATTTAAGAGCTGGCGTGAACTTGAGTGTTTGAGGGGGTGTCAGCAATCTCCATTTAGCCTATTTAGCTGTGCAAAACAGTTAATTGTGCTGCTGGTATTTGTATTAAAATTATTTAACATTTATTAATGTTATTAATATTACTAATTTTTAGCGCAATTGTTTTACCATATACACTTTGTTGTGTGTGTCACACATCAGACGTGAAGTGTTGCACTGCGGCTAATAAACTTAACTCTTTCTTTCCAAAAAAACTGAATTTAAAACCAGAGTAGGCTATATATAGAATATATTGAAATAAATTTGGTTAAATATTTCAAGAGGGTTAACAACGGGTATGTTTAAGGTTAGGAGTTGGCTAGGACAATAATTAGGCCTGAGTGTATAGGCTACAAGTAAACAACTACATATTTCCTTAAAAAATAATACAGAATTGAATAGCAAGTATTATAAAATAGTATGAATCGCTAATAGTCTACATACATACATAAACTATGTCCTAGAAATGCGATCCTAGAAATGAAACTGAATACTTCTACATCACTATAGTCAATGCAGTCAATAGCAACAACGAAATGTATCTTGATTTTATATAGTGATTATTTTGGGAAAAACGGGGCGTTTCCCCCCACTCTACCCTACAGAAAACTAAATTTAATTAATTTTTAATAAACATTTTATTCTGTGCTGTGCCATATTTGTATCATGTTTGCTGCTTGAGTTTCAAGGGAGGAGTCTCTTTTCACAGATAAGCATTTGGATGAAAGTGAAAATAAGATCGGACACAAGAACAACACCAAGGTTAGGTAAATCATGCAGTTTATCAATATCAGTGTTGGGCTAGTTACTCAAAAAATTTAATTTATTACTCATTACTAGTTATTCCTTTCAAAAATAATATTTTACTTATTACTTTCTGGCAACAGTAAATAGTTACACTACTAGTTACATTACTGTTCTTTCTTTGCCACAAAATTCTTCTAAAATGTTACTAACAATATATTTCTGTATAACAATATATATTTGATTGTTCATATCATCTTTTCTTCTGACAAAATCAATGTAATGGCAATATTTCCATCAGCTGAATGTAAGCTTTTCCATATTCCAAGCTTGCCTGCTGCACTGGTGATTTCATGTGCCTGTGCAAGTCATGAAAATTATGAAAATAAATCTGGGAATTATTGGATTGTTAGATTTGAAATCAGTAGGCGTTGAGGCATCAAAAGTAACTAGCTGTTTTATGGATAGTAACTGTAATATTACTGGAATCTTATTAGTAATTAGTTACACTACACTGCAAAAAGTCATATTATTACTGTAACTAGTTACTACCCAACACTGCTCAATATTATGATTAATTTGCTCAGAATTGTTTTCTTTACATACAGATGTCGAATAACATTCAAGGCTCTAGTTGACATTTGAGAACTACATCCTCCTTAAAGATTAGTTGTAAAGGATGTGGTTTGAGGGTTGGCAGAGTAACTAGCTATGTGAGGTACAATGCTGTTTAGCATCTTTTATAGCGTCAAATGACTGTCCCTGTAAATGAGTTACTGCATCATTCACTCAAGTGATTAGTTGAGAAATACTAATTTATTCAGTCAGTACTACTGTGTGTCGTTTAGAGATGGAATGGTCAATTCTTCGAGACAATCTTTGATTCAGATTTGACTGGAACTGTTTTAGATTTAACAAAGCAAAAATATAAGTAAATGCAAATATCTAGTTTCGGGACTGAACAGATACATTTACACTAAGTATAGACACTAAATATAAAATAAATTTTTACAAAAAATAAAATATTGCTTAATTATTATAACCAAGAAATACTGATTGTTGGCTAAAATAGACCTTCAATGTCACATAGAGATTCGAGTCTTTTTGTAATCTCTTCATTTACAAGAACAAAAGTGTCTGAGCATATTGATGATCAGTGACGGTGTCATAGGCTTGCATTCAGTAGCCATCATGACTCTCGAGTGGCAAGCAGATTCGTTATAGGTGCAAAATAAAAATACATTGTCATATCTATATCTGTTTGTAAATATATACTTTATAAAATTGATGTGCAAAGTGTGATCAGCTTTGGCTGATAGGAAAGGGAAGATGTGTAAAGACAAGATACCCTCTGTATGTTTAAAGATGCCAAAACCCGCTGATATGATGATAACCACGCCATTATACCAACAACAGCAGCAGTATGACGTCTCCAAGTTCCTGAAGATCAAGCCATTGGCTTTGGGGGTAAAAACTTGTCACGTTCTGTATTGGTTTTTGGTCCTGTTAGTTTGTATGTTCTTATTTTCCTGTGTTTTGTTCTTGTTTCCTGTTCCCTTTGTTTTAGTCCTCATTTGTATTAAATGCACTCAGTTTTCTCAGTTGTCTGTCAAGTATTGTTTTTATGTTTGTTTGTAAAGCTGTCTTCTCCTGTGCTCATCTTTGTTATTTTGGTAAATAAACTAAGATGCATTTAGATCCATATCTCTTCTTCTGGCCTCACCTTTGTGTATGAATTAACAGGCACTATATCTTATGTTTTTGCATTGCAGATTTTGGAAATATTAATAGCCTTATTGGGACTCGGTTTGACAATCTGGAATGAGAGTTTTTTCTGTCTCTGGTCACCAATCATTGTAAGTCAATCATTTCACTATCAGTACAACATTATACAGTGAACAAATACTGAATTCTGTTCCGTTTCTATTCTACAGTTCATTATAATTGGAGCTGTAACAGTCTTGGCTGCACACACACGTAAACCACGTCTGGTTAGTGTCAACTTAACTGTCTTGAGAAGAAGCAATATGTTTAAGAAAAAAGGGAATTATATTTATTTATTTGTTTGTTTGTTTGTATTGTAGGTCAAATCCTCACAAATGCTCAGCCATGTAAATTTTGCAGTAGTTTCTTTCTCCCTCCGTGCTCACTTTATTTTCGTTCTGGTAAGTGGTTACATAGCCTACAGTATGTGTGTGTATGTCTAGTAGGGTTGGGTAATGACACAAATTTAAGTTAAATTTTGATTCACAAGCTTGCAATTTGATTCCAATTCAATTCACTATGGATTCATTTGGATATACACTCAGTCCAGCCACTTTATTAGGTACACCTTTTCAACTGCTCGTCAACGCAACTATCTAATCAGCCAATCACATGGTAGAAACTTAGTGAATTTAGGCATGTAGACATGGTCAAGACGATCTGCTGAAGTTAAAACCGAGCATCATAATGTGCAAGAAAGATGGTTTAAGTGACTTTGAATGTGACATGGTTGGTGTTAGACAGGAGCGCAGTAAAGTTAGTTTTAGGTTTGATATTCGCCAGATATTCGCCTAGGCTGCTTTAGAGGCCGTCTGTATTTTACCTCTCAGTACAAAATGAAGTCCAATAATTAATACAAATTATGTTTACAAAGCCATGGTAAATGCCTTGTGGGCAAACTGACTGAAAATATTTAACCAGTATGTCGCCTTAGACAATACCTCCCCTAATATATGTACAGTACACAAATATTTTTATACAAACTTTCACCTGTAGTAAGTCAGCCTTGTAATTACAAACGTACTACAACCTTTGGAACATGAAAAAAAAAATAATAATTTTAGTGAATTACAGTATTTTTTTCAAAGATTAATTATGTACTGTATGTACTACAACCTTTGTAACATTAAAAAACCCTTTTGGTGAATTACAGTAATTGTTGTCTATGAATAATTATGTACTGTATGTACAGTAAGGGATATATTGGCAAAATTTCAGCTGTAGCAAGTCAGCCTGGCCACTAGGAATGTACTACAACCTTTGTAACATTAAAAAAAACCCTTTTAGTGAATTACAGTAAATTTTTCTAAGATTAATTGTATACTGTATGTTCAGTAAGGAAGATATTAGCAAAATTTCATGTGTAGTAAGTCAGTCTTGTAACTACAAACGTACTACAACCTTTGGAACTTGAAAAAACCTTTTGGTGAATTACACTAATTTTTTTTAAAGAAAATAGTTGTGTACTGTACATACAGTAATGGAGATATTGGCATAATTTCACCTGTAGTAAGTCGGTCTGGCCACTAGGAATGTACTACAACCTTTGGAACATAAAAAACCCTTTTAGGCAATTACCGTAATTGTTTTCTAAGAATAATTATGTACTGTACGCACAGTAAGTAAGAAATTGGCAAAATTTCACCTGTAGTAAATCAGTCTTGTAACTACAAATGTACTACAACCTTTGGAACATTAAAAAAAAAAAAACCTTTTGGAGAATTGTTTTTTCTAAGAATTATGTACTGTATGTACATTTAAAGGAGATATTGGCAAAATCTCACCTGTAGTAAGGCAGTTTTGTAACTACAAACATACTACAGCATTTGGAACATGAAAAAAAAAACACTTTGGTGAATTACAGTAAGTTTTTTTTTTAAAGAAAACAGTAGTGCACTGTACATACAGTAATGGAGATACTGGCAAACTTTCACCTGTAGTAAATCAGTCTGGCCACTAGGAATGTACTACAACCTTTGGAACATAAAAAAACCCTTTTGGTGAATTACAGTAATTGTTTTCTAAGAATAATTATGTACTGTCTGTACAATAAGGGTGATATTGGCAAAATTTCATCTGCAGTAAATCAGTCTGGCCACTAGGAATTTACTACAGCCTTTGGAACATGAAAAAAAAAAAAAAAAACCTTTCGGTGAATTACGTTTTTTTTTTTCTAAGAATAATTATGTACTGTATGTACAGTAAGAGAGATATTGGCAAAATTTCAGCTGTAGTAAGTCAGTCTTGTATCTAGGAATGTACTACAACCTTTAGAGTATGGAAAAAATGGTTAATTGCTATAATTTTGTCATAAAATATTTGTGTACGGTACATACAGTAAAGGAGGTATTGGCAAAATTTCACCTATAGTAAGTTAGTATTGTAACTAGGAATGTGCTATGACCTTTGGAACATTAATAAACACTTCTGGTGAATTACAGTATTTTTTTCATGAAAATATTTGTGTACAGTACTGTAATTGTTTTATAAGAATAATTATGTACTGTATGTACAGTAAGAAAGGTATTGGCAAAATCTCACCTGTAGTAAGTCAGTCTTCTAACTACAAACATACTACAGCCTTTGGAACATTAAAAAACCCTTTTGGTGAATTACAGTAATTGTTTTCTAAGAAAAATTATGTACTGTATGTACAGTAAGGGAGATATTGGCCAAATCTCACCTGTATTAAGTCAATCTGGACACTAGGAATGTACTACAACCTTGAACAGCCGTTTAGGTACTTACAGTAGTTTTTTTTATGAACATAATTGTGTTCCGTACTGCATATATGAAGGAAGGTATTGGCAAAATCGCACCTGTAGTAAATCACTACGAGTAATACAAGCTTTACAGTTTGGTAATGTTTTATTTTAAATGTTAAAAGTCACTTTAGTTAAAATACATTGGATGTTTTAAACCCAGTCGGTGGAATTGTCAGACGGTTCCTTACATATCAAGCGCCGTTATAGCACGTCAAAGCTTTCTCTGGTTTAAATTTGCTGCTACAATACACTTAGGCAGTTTTTAAATAATATTTTCATGTCGATATGAAGTTGTTGTATATTGTTAAAACTAATCGTGGTAGTGGTATCTTTGTATGACTGTCGACTCTATAGAACAGTGGCACGCGAAAGTGAATGTCCAGCAAATATCGAACCTAAAACTAACTTTACCGCGCTTTAGACAGGCTGGTCTGAGTATTTCAGAAACTGCTGATCTACTGTGATTTGTATGCACAACCATCGCTAGGGTTTACAGAGAATTCTCTCCCCCAGAAATTAGAAAATATCCAGTGAGCAACAGGTTGTGTGTACAAGTAGGATACCAGTAGATCAGCAGTTTCTGAAATACTCAGACCAGCCCGTCTAACACCAACAACCATGTGACATTCAAGTCACTTAAAACACCTTTCTTCCCCATATTGATGCTCGGTTTTAACTTCAGCAGATTGTACTATGAAACTGTCTTATTGATTGATGTCAGAAGTCACAAGAGAACAGCCAGACTGTTTCAAGCTTACAGAATGGCAACAGTAAGTCAAATACTCAAAAACTTGTTACAACCGAGGTATGCAGAAGAGCATCTCTGAATGCACGTCAAACCTTGAAGCAGATGAACTACAGCAGCAGAAGACCATATTGAGTGCCACGTCTGTCGGCTAAGAACAGGAAACTGAGGCTACAATTCATACAGGTTCACCAAAATTAGACAATAGAAGACTGGAAAAGGCTTGCCTGGTCTGATGAGTCTTAATTTCTCCTGCAACATTCGGATGGTTGGGACAGAGGTTGGCGTAAACAACATGAAAGCATGGATCTATCCTGCCTTGTATCAACAGTTCAGGCTGGTGGTGTAATGGTGTGGAATATATTTTCTTGGCACACTTTGGGCCCCTTTTGTACCAATTGAGGATTGTTTAAACATAAGGACTTTTGCACCGGAGGAACCTTTTCATAGTTCCCAGAACTATTGGCAGAAGTTCCCGTTTTTTGGCGTGTTTGCACTGCAGGAATGGTTTTAGTTCTAGGAACTCTGTTTGGGGGAACTAAATTAGCTCCTACCTCAGAGTAGGGTCTAAAACAGTTCTATAGGCAGCAGTGATGTAAGTTTACACTGATTGGCCAAACGCATAGGAAACACCAGCTACCCGGCATTTTTAAAAAGCCATGTAAAAATATTTACTCCACGAACATGGAAAACAACGATAACGACATTTATCTGTTATCTGCAGTGTTGTGTTCTTTTCTCAGCCTCGATGAAAGCACTGCAAGCTGTCATAGAAAATTTTGTCTCTTAGCCCAACTTTTTGCTCTTTCATTCGCGTAAATTGTGCGTTTACATTCCTTCTCTATTGTCATGAAACCCACGACACACAACAAAAACAGCTCCAATCACAGTGTCCTCCATTCACCGATTGTTGACGTTTGTAAATGCCGCGAATAAAGATGTCACTATCAGCCGCTTCAGAGTTCCTGCTGCTGGTGCGAATGCAACCAGGAAAATGGCCCGAGGGAGAAATTGGTTCTCTAAGCGGCATGCTGGCTAGTTCCTAGAACCATGTGGTGCGAAAACCCCTCATCACAGCTTACTGGAGTATTGTTACTGACCATGTCTATCCGTTTATGACCATAGTGAGCCCATCTCGTGATGGCTAATTCCAGCAGGATAACACACCATGTCAAAAAGCTCAAATCATTTCAAACTGGTTTCGTAAACATGACAATGAGATCACTATACTCAAATGGCCTCCACAGTCGCCAGATATCAATCTAATAGAGCACCTTTGGGAGGAACTGCATGGTGCTATCATGTCAATATAGAAAAACTCTCAGGAATATTTCCAGCACCTTGTTGAGCCTATGCCACAAAGAATTAAGGCAGTTCTGAAGGCAAAAGAGGGTCCAACCTGGTACTAGAAAGGTGTATCTAATAAAGTGGCATACAGTACATGGCAAATTTTGTCAATGAAAAAAAAAAAGCTCTCTGCTAATGCTGTAAACCAGGGAGTCAGTTGGTACTACTATAATAGAAGGTTAAATGTAACTGATTTGTATACAAACACTTAAATTAGCTTTTCTAATAATAACAGTGCGCAATTACAATATTATGTTTCTACTCCAATTCGTTTTTCAAAGTACAAACATTTAAATGGTGGCTTACATTTAAAAAAAAAAAAAAACTGATTTATTCAAACATACATTAAGTATTGAAGAACAGTAGAATATAGTGCATATATTTATCAAAATACTCCTCTCCAGAGTAGCCTATTTTTTTCCAGCTGAGTAACTAGTTTATGGCCATTGGTTTTACATGATATATTGTTTACAAGCTGTTTATTGATGTCGTTCTGCAACTGAAACACAGATTGAGGATCTATATGAGATATGATACAGGTGCTGTAACTAGTAGTAAAGTGGAAGAGCTGATCGGTTCACATGCACTCTGTCTGTGATTGGTTAAAATAGAGAAATCAATATTTTTACCCAGCCCTAGTGTCCAGAGTAAAATGATTTACCTTTTTCCCCTCAAACTTAAATAGAAGTGCTTATATATTGTGACACTGATAGTCTACAAGTTTAACATAGCAGTGTCTGATCTGTCTTTTAAAATCTTTAGATCTGGCAACTGGTTTTTGATTCATATTTATATTTTAGTTTACTGTATCTCTATTAATTAGGTTACTCCGGATGTGTCCTTCTATGTCCTTCTTGCCTGTGATATTCTGATCTTCATCTTCTCTCTTGCTGTTGCCGTAACCTCCTGTTCCTATTGCTACAACCCAAAAGTAAACCTCATCAAGAGTTTAAAACTTTCTTCTCAAAAAAATAAAATAAAATAAATAAATTTGTTTGTTATACATCTAAATCAGATGAAATAGATGTATAACAAACATCATATTGGTTCTCTTTCAGTCAACCCCTGTCATGGTCAGTTATGTGACCACATATTTGCCTGTCAACCACAACATGCAAATGGGCCAGCCGGACCCCTCTGCAGTGACCCAACACATTAGTTCGGTCATGTACATGCTGCCAGCAGCACATGGCTCAGTCCCATCTGCGCCTCTGCCAAATTACGGTCTCTTCCCTAATGCATCTCCACCAATGTACAGTCCAGTAACAACTACACCTCCACCCAACTACGACAAAGTCTCAGGTGCACTTCCACCAAACTACGGTCCAGTCCCAAGTGCACCTCCACCAGCATATGAGGTAATTATGAGCATTTTTGTGTAACTGTTGGCCTGCTAAATCAGAAAATATAATTGAAAACTGTTCATACACATCAAAATCCTATAAGTAATCTCCACCTTCAGTCATATTTTCTTGCTAACCTGCTGTAATTGCTGTACTGCACAGCTTTGACACACTGTGTTCTGTTATTGCAGCATGAAGATTTACAGACAAGAAGATGAATAATATCTCAGCTGAAAATGGGAATGTTTAAAGTTTACACAATTTTATGGTGTTATGGTGAATGGAAAGCCAAAAATTATACTTATAAGCTTGTAATCAAATGGATTAGAAACATGCATCAGAGTCTTACATTTTCATTATGTTTCATTCATTGTTTCCCCCCATATCTTTAATGTTTTGTTTGATTTTACATAATAAATTGTTTGTTTTCTTAAATTGTGCCCTTTTTTTTTGTAATTCAACACAGTAGGCCACACAATGGAAATTCCATGATTGATTCAGCCCAGCATTTACAGACTGAGGCTTAACATTTAACATCCTTTCAAAGTGTTCAGTGTGTAGTTTTAAAGAAAAAGTAATGTTTAAATTTGTATTACTCAAACAAGTGATTTGCACAATCAAGTTATAAATCGACTATTCATTAACCTCTAGAATTATGGTCTCTTGAAAATAGACTGACAATTTTATATTTAAATTTGTATTTGACCTGTCCTGTCACGAAAAAACTATTTCCAGCCCATCATAACAGAAATTATTTCTAGTACAGCATGACCTGTTCAAAAATAGTTCAGAAGACCTGAAAACAAAGCATTACATATCCACATTAACACTTCATATCAGCACTGAAGCAAAGAGGAAGATGTGTTTAGATGGCTAAAATACTTAACTACCCTGTGGGTCTGATTAGCAGCTCTATTATTTAGTTAAGATCACAGCTAATAAAATCAGTGAAAAATGTTAACGTACTGTAACTAAATTATAAATTAGATGAGTATCTGATTGCATAGGACAGTCATTCACGCTAATTTAGTCCAAACAATGTTCTCACAACTGTACTGTATGTTATAGTGTTTTATGAATGCATTTGTGCAACTGGATATTCAGATCTTCTCTCTCCTTTTAATAAATAATCAACCAAAGCCTAACAAATTTAAATAAGAACTTCTTTACACCATGGAATAAAGAATAAAAAAGGTAATTGTGAGATAAAAATACTTTTTTCTCGCAATTCAGTTTATATTTTGCAATTCAGTTTTTTTTTTTTTCTCAAAACTGTGAGTTATCAACTGTGAGAAATTTATCTCGTAATTGGGAGTTTATATTTCACAATTAAGACTTCATAACTCAGTTCTGGCATTTTTTGTACCCAGAATTGTGAGATTATGTGAAATTATGAGTTATAAAGTCCATATAGATGTAGAATTGCATGCAGAAATGTCCTCCATCAGTTCCACGATATCAAATGACAGGTTCTTCTTATTTGGCACTGGATACCAGCTGATTTTACACAAATTATATATTTTATATAATTTGACACTAATAAACTTGAAGTCATTTTCCAAGTTCAACAGTTACAGAGTGATAAATGCGTTTATGATTACAATGCAGTGATTTAAGCATTTACAGAAAGATACACAGGTGCACGTGCATATACAGGTTTTGCATTAATTTGCTGACACCTTAATTTTTTATTATGACTAATTACCACATTTTTAAATAATGTGAAAGTCATCATATGAAATAACACAAATGGAAATATGGAAATGATGTAGTAACTAAAATGTTAAATTAAAATGAGCTTATATCTGAGCTTAATTATCTAGATTCCAGCTCTGCTGATATTAAGCATTTGATATTAAGCATTTCATAGCCTAGTCATGATTTAAAATGAAGACTGCTTGAATTTTATTTTCAGCTGCTGAGGTCTGGCTTTGGGATCAGAGGACATCAGGTGCTGATGAGTTTAATTCACTTCCTGACCTGCAGAGATAGCAGTAAACATTGCTTTTACAGATGTTGTTCTATTGCAACATTCTGTAATGCTTCATAATGAGATGAAATGGCCTGGTGATGGTATACAGATATTCTGCAATTGTTGATGTGAGAAGAAAAGCATGAAAGCATGTAAAAATGGTTAATTCTAATGTAACTGGAGTTTCAGAAGTGCTCTGTGAGTTTCTCTTACACTGGAGGGGAGGAGTCTCTTTCACACATAAACCTTAGATGAAAGTGAAAATGAATATAGCAAGATTCAAAAGCAACGCCAACATCAGGTAAAGCAATCTCTCAATATAATAATTAATTCTCTCAGAATGTTACCTTTACATACGACTTCATGGGCTCTTGAATTATTTTTGAGAGCTACGTTCTCCTTAAAGAAAGGTCGTGTTGGGTTGGTGCGGGTTGGCAGAAGATAACTAGAGATAAGGTATAGCCTCTATGTAGCCAAGGCTATATATCTTTTCATAGCGTCAGATCTCTGTAGGTGATGATATATGGGACAACCTTTTGAGCACAACATTGCTTAAAAAGTTGCTCCCTGTATCATAACCATTGATTAAATCATTCACTCAAGTGATTCATTTAATATACTGTGTTGCTTAATTCTGCGATACAGTCTGTTGATTCAGCTTTGATGAAACTCTTTGATTTAGTGAAGCACAATTATAGACCGAGGAATTAGCAATATCAAATTTCGAGACTAAACAGATATGTGTACGATGTAGAGTCTCAGTGAATCTTTGTTTTGTGTTTATTTAGATGTAAGAACAAGCGTTCAAACGAACCGATTCACTAGAACGAATCTGCTTCCCAAAGTTACATTCAAATAGTTTTCAAGGAACGCGCTCACCTGGAGGACAAAACATAATAATAATTAACCTCTGGCTGAGACATGGGACAAAGCTGAAGAAACACCCAGATATATATATATATATATATATATATATATATATATATATATATATACATATATATATATATATACTTAATCAACTGAAAAATAAAAGAAATCATGCTGTTCTGTATATATATATATATATATATATATATATATATATATATATATATTAGCACATCTGTGACAACTTGTGGCTTCATGACTATACTACAGTCGTGCTGATATTCAGCATTCTTTGGTCATGTGATGCTGGGTAACCATAGGCTATGATTATGACTGAAAGAATAACGTTTCAGCCCTCAACATTCTTCAACTCCATAGGAACACTTTCTCGTTGTTGTTGAGCAACTCTTCAGGTAAATCTTGATTCCCAGCTTTGAGAATGAAAGAGTGATCAGTGAAACCTGGTTTCTTGACACTCAGTAAGCTTTGGTTGACAAGAAAGAGAAGACGTGCAAAGACAAGATACTCTCTTTATTTTCGAAGATGCCAAAACCCGCCGATGTGATGATAACCGTGCCAGTATACCACCAACAGCAGTATGAAGTCTCCAGGTTCCTGAGGATCAAGCCACTGGCTTTGGGGGTAAAAACACACTGTTCCACATCAAGAGAGGTATTCAGTGTGAATGAAGAAACAGGCACTGTATCTTATGTTTTTGTCTCACAGATTTTGGAACTATTGCTAGCCTTATTTGGACTCTGTTTGACAATCTGGAATGATCGTTTTTCTCTTCTCTGGACACCAATCAGCGTAAGTTGATAATGTTAATATCAGTACAGTATTATACAGTGAACTAATACTGAATTCTGTTCCATTTCTGTTCTACAGTTCATTTTAACTGGAGTATTAACAATCTCGGCAGCAAGCACACGTAAACCATGTCTGGTTAGTGTTAGTTTTAAGAAAACTTTAAAAATGATTTTGCGTAAGGGGAATTTTATGGGTTTCTTTAAACCAGATCTTCTGTACTACAGGTCAAATCCTCACAAATGCTCAGCTATTTAAATGCGGCAACAGCTGCTCTGTCTCTCCGCTTTCACTTTTATTACACTTGGGTAAGTGGTTGCTTTGAAACTCACACATCTACAAAATATACACGTTTAGATTAAAATGATTTATTGTTTTGACAGACTTGATGGAAGTGTTTATATATTGTGACGCAACTAGTCTACAACAATGTGACGTAGTCCATCCTCTATACTGTTTAGATCTGGCAACCGGTTTTTGATTCATATTTTAGTTCATAATCACTGTGTCTGTTATTTTATCAGGGCGTGACCTGCTTTCTCCTTATGGCCTGTGATATTCTCATCTTCATCTTCTCTGTCACTGTTGCTTTAACCTTCTGTTCCTGTTGCTGCAAACCAAAGGTAAATATCACCAAGAGATTCAAACGTTCTCATCTTGAAAAAAATGAATCAGATAGATGTGTAACAAATATCATGTCGGTTCTCTCTCAGTCAAGACATGTCGAGATCAGTTATATGAACGCAGATTTGCCTGTCAACCATATTGTGCTAATGGGCCAGCCGGACCCCTCTGCAGTGGTACAGTCTGTTAGTTCAGTCATGTACGTGCTGCCAGCAGCACATGGCTCAGTCCCACCTGTGCCTCTGCCAAATTACAGTCCATTGCCAACTATACCTCCACCAGCCTACGACCAGGTGTCAGCTGCACCTCCACCAAACTACGGTCCAGTCCCAAGTGCTCCTCCACCAGCATATGAGGTAATTATGAGCATTTTGAGTAACTATAGGAAAACTATTTACAATTTAAAATGGTTCAATTCTATAAATAACCTCCACCTTCAATCATATTTGCATGCTAACCCGCTGTAATTGCTTTACTGCACAGCTCTGATACAATGTGTTCTGTTATTGCAGTATGAAGATTTACAGACCAGAAGATGAACTCAGACACAAATGGGGATATATGATGTTTACACAATTTATGGTGTTGGATTATGGCGAATGGAAAACCAAAAATGTATTTATAAATGTGTAAATAATTTATAAAAAAAATTATAATATTACAATATAACAAATAAATTATTTTTGAAAACCAAATCTGTGAATGCATGTTGTAAAGGAATTCAAAAGTCATGCAAAATTAGTTTACTGTGTAAAGACTACTTAAAAATAACTAAATTAGTTAGTTCTGTCCTCTTTAATGTGCCATAGATGTAACAAATGTGGATGAGAAACATGAATGAGGGTTTTTCTTGTGTTTTCATTTTGTTTATTATGATTTTTTTTTCTCAAAACGTTTAATGGCAATTTTAACATAAGTACATATTATTTTTTTCTTTCCAAGTTAACAAACCCTCAGTAGACATCATGGAAATTTCTAATGTTTGTATCACTCAAACAAATGGTCTGAAAAATCAAGTTATAAACTGATTATTTATTAACCTCTAAAATGATAATCTCTTGAAAACAGACTAACAGGTTTCACATTTTATATTCAAGATTGGCTTTGAAGCTATTAAAAATCAGTAAAAAAAAAATGTTCACATAACTTACTATAAATTAGATGATTATCTGATTGCATAGGAGTTATTAAAAAATGTATCCAAACTTTGTCTTCACAACCAGTGTTATTTTACTAGAACTGAGATACTATTATATTTTTTGTTAATATTTTGAATTTGTTTTTCTTATATTTTATGTTTCCTTTTCATTTTAATTAAAGTTTTTTGTTACGTTTAATTTTTGTTTTTGTCATTTTTATTATTATTTTAAAGATTTTAGAAAAAAAGTTTAGTTTTTAATTTTAGGTACTTTAAAGTTATTTCAGTACTTCAAGTTAAACTAAAAGAAAATAATAAAGTAAGTTAAAGTTATTTTTTATAATTTAATTTATTTCGGGTAATTATTTAAAATAATTATTTGAAATAATTACCTGAAGTTACCCAAAATTAATTAAATAATAAAAATCCCTTTTAACTTATTTTGTTATGCTTTTAGTTTTTAAATAACGATAACCCTGAATTTGTGCAACTGGGTATTCATATCTTCGCTCTCCTTTTAATAAATAACCAAAGACTAACAAATTTAAGTAACCGAAAAGGCCACAAGGAGGAATTTCTCATTGTGAAGACTAACACAAAAACAGCGTAACCAATGAAGCTTAAAAGCTAAATGTGCAAACATTACTGAAAGCATTAGAGGAACTTATGATGATATTTTGCAAAAAAGCATTTTTAACAATCAGCTTAATGATAATTTGACAATCTTGAAAGATTTGGTGTTATAAAAAAGTCTGATATGAGTCTATTCGTCTTTGAACTGCCCATCAGAGGCTTTTGCTTTATCTCTCGGCACTCTCCCCATGTTGTAAAACTCTGCGTTAGGCCTCATGTCAGTCAGATGGGCCATGCGGTTGGACAGGGCAAAGAAGGCAGCAATGGCAGCAATGTCCCAAATATCCTCTCGGTCAAAACCATGAGCCTCCAGGGTGCTGAAATGCTCTTCAGTAACTGTTTCACTCCTGCAGACGGTCAGAGCAAAGTCCAGCATGGCCTTCTCACGGGCGCTCAGCTCCGCAACCCTGTAATTAACTGCAACCTGTGCATTAAAATCAATTAGAAGCCCACTCATATTATTTAGAATATTCTTGGAAAATTGAGACTGAGAGGGTGTTGAACAGTTTTACGTTGTTTTGTTACACTTTCAGGTACCTGATCAGCCAGCGTGGGTTTTTTGGAATAGATGCGGTGCAATGCACTGTGGGATACCACACAATACAAGCAGTGATTGTGAGCACTGGTCGCAACAACAATCAGTTCCCGATCCGCTTTTGACAGACCACCTGTTACAAAAGTACAAAAGTCTCACAGCAATTAAAATATCTGTTTAACATCAAATTTAAAAGTATTTAAAAATAATAATTTTTTTTTTTTTACCTAACTAGTTACCATGTCTTACACTTTTTCACTTTTTTCCCCCCAATTTTAATCACTCTTCACAAGTTTTTTTTTTAAAATACAAATATTCAATGTGGTTTCTAATTTTCTTCATAAAGCTACCAAAAACTTGTTTAAAATTGCTTTTGATGGATAAACTACAGGACTAACTCTAAATCTAACTACGCAAGTAAAAATCTAATACATATATTGCTCCATTTGAAAACTAATTAAAAAAATTGTATATGCGGTATAGATGTGGATTAATTAAATAAAAAAGCTACTAGCAACCATAAAGCATGAATAAACTGTCATACCACTTTCCTTGTTCATGAGGGCGTTATAATAAGAGAAGAAAGCCCGAAATTCAGCAGGACGATGGGCGAGAACCTTGAAGACATTGGGCAAAAAACCTCCCTGTAGATGAACACGCACATCTTTTATCAGTAGTGACACATAAGGAAAATTTCTTCATATTTTCCAAAATATTTATTGAAATATATGCCGTGAGTACATTAATAAAGACTTTTTATTTTGGGGTGAATTTTTAGGTAAATGTGATGCCAAACCTTCTGTTCAACCTCCTCCATCAGCTCTACAATATCAAATGGCAGATTCTTCTTTTTTGGCACTGGATACCGGCTGATGGCCTCTGAACTGCTGCTGCTGCTGCTGCTGTGCTTTGTGTGAGTGGCTGCTGTTTTCAGACAAACTCTGCTTGCTGGAGATAGTGAGACCTGCAAAGGACAGGGCTTGTTAATTAAATATTTTTACATGCATTATATAAGTTCAGACTAATAAACAACTTGAAGTCACTTTCCAAATTCAACAATTCAGAGCGAAAAATATGTTTATGATTACAATGTAGTGACTTTAAGCATTATAGATATACAGGTGCAGGTGTTTTCTTGCATGACATGAGATTTACTGCCGCTTTAAAGCGATATATGAAATGCGTCACAGTTTAGAATACTAATTAAGTTTAAAACCTTACCAATAACCCAAAATATGAGCGGTGAATAAGCTTCAAAACGCCTCGTAACGACATTGTTAAACTTTATCCTGTAATGTCGCTGTTTTCTGTATGTTTATGTTGGGATGGGCAGAGCGCTGTGGCTGTTTCAGAGTCACATGCTCTAAAGAGCAGCCAATCAGCGAGTCGTATTCTGACACGCCTCATAAACATTCAACCAATGAAATTTAGAGTTGTATTTACTTCCTGTTTACAGCGCTTAAGGAATGAAGCAAAGCATAATAAGAGCTAAGCGTCAAAGTAAAAGAGTGCTTCTGCGCGTGAAAGAGCGAGAGGAAATAATCAAATCAAATAAATAGAACCATTTTAAAAACACAAAAAGATAAATAATCCTTTTTATATTAAATTTTAGAAAACGTAAAAAGAAATTGTATAGAATATTTAATATTTGTAAATATAAATGAAGAATATATTAATCAAGCTTTGAAATATATATATTTGAACACACACACACACACACGTTAATATTGGATGCTGAAGAATTCAGTTGCTTATTTGCAAGAGCCTATCACAATAATACTATCCTAGTAATAATTATTATTCATATATATTATTATAATAATATTATGATCGTTAGTAAACGGTTACACAGGGACCTTTATTTTGAAGTTCTCCACATCCCCATACGGAACTGAATGTATATTTTTTTGGAGTCGTTGTTTTCTGATAAACTCTAGTTCGTTCTGTATCAGAGTTTCTTCAGTATATTTGTGCATTTTAATAAACGCATAATAATCTGGTTATGGGTGGGCACGGGGTGATGGCAGATGAAGAATCTTTGGATTATTCGGTGCATGAAGCCTGGAATGAGGCCACTAATGTTTACCTGCTGGTTATTTTGGTCAGTTTCGCCCTGCTTATGTACGCCAGAAAGTAAGCGTTCATTTAATTTCATATTCATTAATCACACGATCACAGTTAAGCTTGTAAACATGACCACAGTAGCGTGTAAAAGCTGTTGATGACAGTCGATCGTAATCACAACACGTCTATGATTATAAGTCTCTTGTAATGGCATCCATGAATATCTTTTGTCTTCATTTAGAAATAAGAGGAAGATTATGCGTATATTTACACTGCCACCAACAGCAGGCATCTCTTCAGAGCCCAGCTTCTACGACAATCTGCAGAAAGTCCGGCTGAGACAACAACTGGAAATGTATTCACTCGGTGGGTTGAGCTCAGCTCATTTTCGGGTTAAAAAATATGTATCTACTTGTCCTTTCAAAAATGTACCATGGCAACTATAGTTTCTGTCAAAATACCACACAGTTTGTACATTTATTGTTGGTATAATCCTGCAAATTATATGAGGAAATAATAATAATAAAAACAAAACCGCAGGAAAAATTATGAAAGCTTCTGTGTGAAGTATCATATTAAATTGTTATTATATTATTTCATTATTAAAATAATTGTAATATTCTCTTAAATACATAAAATGTAATGTTTTGTTACAATAATGTTGTCACAAATACGATTTCTATTATGGTTTTTGAAATAAGTCTCTTATGCTCACAAAGTCTGCATTTATTTGATCATAAATAAACAATTTTAACATGTAATTTATTCCTGATTTTTCAGCATCATTACTCCAGTCGTTAGTCTGTAATTCTAATATGCTGATTTGCCGCACAAGAAACATTTCTTACTATTATCAGTCTTAAAATCAGATGTGCTGCTTAATATTTTTGTGGAAACCATGATATACACTATTCTTCAGAAGTTATGGCTGTGCTGTAAGTAGAAAATAAATAAATAAATGTTTTTTCTTCGCAAGGGCAAATTAAATTGATCAAACATGACATTAAAGACATTTACAATAAATAAATAAATCATCTATTTCAAATAAATGCTGTTGTCTTGAACTTTCTATTAATCAAAGGATCCTCAAAAAGATATGCAAAAAATATTTTACAGCAAAAACTGTATTTAACATTGATGTAACAAGAACCATGTAATAAGAGCTATAATTAATAACTGAGCAGCAAATCAGCATATTAGAATGATTTCTGAAAGATCATGTGTCACTGAAGACTGAAGTAATGATGCTGAAAATTCAGCTTTGCATCACAGGAATAAATTACATTTTAAAATATATTACAATAGAAAACAGTTATTTTGTATGCAACTTTGGTGAGCATTTCAAAAACATATTAAAATATTTAGCCTTCACTTGTTTATCATTTACGTGTTTTACATTTCAATACATTTGTGTGATGTTTGAAATGTTCTAAAATGTGTTTTTGTCAAAATTATTTGGAAACTATTTTAGATACAATTTTATCGGTCCAAAACATTTATTAAAGTAAAAAAATCTAGATATCAGCATCCCTGTAAGGATCTTAAAGATAATATTATGGCACAATGATTATTATGGTAGTTTTGTAAGGTTGTAGTCAGCATCTTTATAAAATCCTTGTTTTGTGTTTTTCCCAGCTCGTAAATATGATCAGCAGCACCAGCAGTCACAGTCGGACAGTGTGCAGCTGTCAATGGAGTGATCTGACTAGAGGAGGCGCTCTTCACCCACTAATGCTGAAGATGTGAGTAAAGGCGGTACAAGCCAAATCTGATTTACAAGCTCACAGAGACTCATGATCCAGACAAGTGGATTGCTGAGGAATAAACATACTGGGGAGGATATTGTTGAATGTTATTTTTGGTTGAAGAGCCTTTCTTTTTATTCTAATCCTTCATACCTCTTAGTCATTCAGAAGGCAGCATTTTAAGAATTTGTGATATGATTTTCCTTTGAGGGTATTGGTGGACTATGAAAAAGACTGCCCTCTGTTGTTGGAAGTGAATTTTGTTGTATAAGATCTCAATGTTTCATATTTTTGACAGTACACATCATCTGTGTGTCATAAGGTTTGGGATCTGCATCCATATATTTTACCTCTCCTCAAAAACATTGTTACAAAATTCTATTTAAGGTTTTCAAAGTAAAGATCTTGAAAATACTGTACACTGATTATGTTGTGATTGCTAGGTACCGTTTCTCTAATGTTGAGAAACAGTACCTAGAAAATTGAGAAAATTACCCTCTAGTGCTAGATTACATGCATGTCAGTTGTTTTAGGCTGACCTGAAGGCTGTAAAATATGCATCTGCTTAAAATAAAGATTTTAACATTAAAAACACATCACTGGGTCTTAATTTTGAAAGTGACTGCAGTCAATACCTGGTAAGACAATTATCACTATTACTTTTTGTCATATTCAGGGTTTGTGAATGCTTACACTTAAAATACACTTAAAGGTTCTTTATTGGCATCAATGGTTTTATGAAGAACTTTGAACATCCATGGAACCTTTCAAATGCAGAAAAGGTTTTTTATAGTCAAAAAAGGTTCTTTAGATTTTTAAAATGTTCTTCAAAATGGTTCTTTTAGGAACTGTTTACTGAAAGGTTCTTTGGGAAACCAAATATGGTTCTTCTACGGCATCACTGCAAAAACACCCTTTTGGAACACTTTTGTAATGCTGAGTATTAAACAAGTGTTTATTAAACGTCAACTCATTTTTTGGTGCTCATGAACATTAATGATACATCAAATTGTGCAGCTTTTTGAGAAAAGATGTGCTGTTTCTTTTGGAAACAATGGACTTCATGCACACTGAATGCATATGGATCTTCGCAAAAATCTTACTCTGTGTCCAAAATCAAATATTACAGTATGCCAAAAACAGTAGAGCATCCATAGCAAACTGTGGTAGTAAGAAAGTGCTTCCTGTCATATTTCTCATAACTGTTGATCACAAATAATTATAATATAGTATATTATATACATTATTAACTATATATTAAACCTAATGCTTTCATAATTAGTTCCAGAAGCTTTAAATACCTTTGTGTGAAAGTGGATTGTATTAATATTGCTTTGTCCTGTCGTGTAACACTTGATTTTCTAACAATTTCCATACACCACACTGCAGTGATGGCATGCAATAAAATAGGCCAAAAGTCCCCAAGATTTACATTTATGATCTGAATCATATTTATAAATCAGAATATCGTGGAGCATGGAGGTGGGGAATATCGTATAATTTGAGATATTAAGCAACCACCCAGAACACATTAGCAAACATATAAAATGCCATGGCAAACACCCTTGCATCATGCTGGCAATCTTGTATGGGCAAGCACCACTCACTTTCTTCGAGTGTTTTTTTCTCCTTTCAAAAACATTGGGTGAACAAAGTGCAATAAATGAGTCCAAGTGATACAGAAGTGAGAAATGAAAAACATGGAGTGAGAAATAAAAAGTTAAAAGGTGTGAGAGAGAATCACAATCTTGGCCAGTCTCGCTTTTGTTTTTGCTGCTTTGTTCTAATCGTTTATTTTTTTCTTTCATGCCACTCTTCCATCATTCTCTATCTTCTGATCCGCTGTGGTATCATTTCCCCAGATGAATCACAGAAAGCTAAAGAAATGATGCCTCGCCTCGCCTTAGTCATCTGCCTCCCCCTCCCTCTGCTTCCTCTCAGGTCTCTATGGAAATAAGATGAACAAACTCTTTTCTTTATCATTTTTCAACCTTCAATACTTCTAATTTTATTCTACAGTATATCTGCCTTTGCCTTTTATCTTAAACCCGGAGAGTCTCATTGCCAAGCGTACACTGTTAGAACACAAAAAAAGAATTTTTGAAGAATCTCCATGCAGCTTTTTCCTCATCTGCCAAGCATCTAAAAGCATCATAACAGCAGTCCATATGACTCATGTGCTATATTCCAAGTCTTCTGAAGCCATACAATAGCTTGTGTGAGAAAAAGAATGATGAAATATGGAATAAGATGACAGGTTTGGTCAAAAAAACACACAAACCAGTGGTCAAAAAGCACCATATTTGATTTGAACAGTAGCGCATGCGTCATAAGGACTGTTTTATGGAGCTTTTTTATTCTTTTTGTCTCCTGACAGACATAAGATAAACATATAAAAGAGCTTTGGGAAGATTCTTCAAATTCTTCTTTTTGTGTTCCATATGGTTTTGGAACGACATGAGGGTGAGTAAATAACAGCAGAATTTTTGGGTGAACTGTTGCTTTAACACTTAAATAACACATTATCCCTCCTTCTGTCCCTCTCTCTTTCCTTTTTCGGTTTCGCCCGTCTATTGTTTAACAAACACACAAGCAACGGAATTCCAGGTATTAACGCATGACATGCATCAACACAAATCTTAAACGTTCGATCTGCATCCATTTGCAAGCTCAAACCAGAAAAATAATCAATAAACCAGAGGAAAAATAAACCAGGAGGGCTGAGGAGCAACGTTCATGGCCGCTGGATTTCAACACGTTCATCAGCGTATGGCTGATGTTTACAGTCTGGGTGTCGTCCTCTGCTCTGTCTCAATCCACTGTGCTGTTCTGAGATCTGTGGCTGCTTGAAGCCCAGACAGATGTAAACATGGCCTGACCGCATGCACTGGCCCCAGGCCAGCAGCTGGCAAAAAACAGCCTGGAATGTCAGTGCCACGGCCCCGGCTCCCTCTCTCTGGGTTTTTACACCCAGCTACACTGGTCCATTGCCACAAGGCCCACAAACTGGTCAATGTTAAACAGAATCACTTTATTTAAAGGCACGACACAAGAAGGTTGTGATCTGCTTATACAACATGCTTATGAATAGTACAAATGTTTATAAATGCTGTGAGTCAGCAACAGTTGAGTTGAAATAACTGTTTATGAAACCGCAGCACTCAGAATGTGAATGCATTATGCTGCTTTCTCTTTAGAGTAACATCCAGACCTGTTACTAGGTACAGACGTTGAGATTATTATTTAATGTGGCTGTCCCCTCTGCTTTTTATAAAGTTCAAAAAGCTTCAGACAGGCTGCATTCTTGGAGGTCATATATTACGTCACATCTAAATTTATATTGTACAGTTTGATCAGATACCTTATCAGTACTAAATTTTAAAGCATGATTGTGACATTGTTTTTATACAACAGTTCAATAAACAAGAAATTATACTTCAGACGCAATAGTTTTGCTCAGCCAGTGAAAACAGTTCCATACAAACAAACCCACAGCATAATTGCTTCTCAGAGCAACACACAGCAGTGGCCTTCATGAATGACTCAGTGGTTTTGAACAAATCCGTTTACTGAATGATTCAATGACTCACTTATAAAGACTGTCAGCTGTTTCATTCATGAATGAATTAGCATTCTTGAATGAATCGTTTGAGAGAATGATTCAATGACTCAGTCATAAAGACTGCCCGCTGTTTAGTTCATGAACGAATCAGTGGTTTTAAATGAATTGGTGAGTGAATGATTCAATAAATCACTCATAAACACTGTTAGCTCTTTTGTTCATGAATGAATTTCCATTTTTAAAAAAACGATTGAGTGAACAATTCAATGATTCACTCATAAAAACTCTTAGCTGTTTCGTTCAGGAATGAATCGCCATTTTAAAAACTGGTTGAGTGAATGATTCAATGACTACCTCATAAGGACTGTCAGCTGTTTAGTTCATGAACTAATCAGCATTTTTGAATAAAAAGGTGGGTGAATGATTCAATGACTCACTCATAAAGACTGTCTGCTGTTTAGTTCATAAACGAATTGGTGGTTTTAAATGAATTGGTGAATGAATGATTGAGTGGCTCTCTCATAGACACTGTTAGCTGTTTTGTTCAGGAATGATTTTCCATTTTTAAAAAATTGATTGAGCGAATGATTCAATCATAAAAACTGTTAGCTGTTTCGTTCATGATCTAATCAGCATTTTTGAATGAAATGGTGGGCAAATGATTCAATGACTCACTCATAAATACTATCCGCTGTTTAGTTAGTAAACAAATCAGCGGTTTTAAATAAATTGATGAGTGAATGATTAAATGACTTACTCATTAAGCTGTTTCGTTCAGGAATAAATCGCCATTTTAAAAAATAAATCTGGTTGAGTGAGTGATTCAATGACACACTCATAAAGCCTGTTAGCTGTTTCATTCAGGAATGAAGTGGCATTTTTGAACAAATGGTTAAGTGAATGATTCAATGACTCACTCATGTAAAGACAGTCACTTGCCACCACCTATTGGCATAAAAATGTAATCTGCATTGACAAATCCCCACCACTAAAAGTGCGATTCACTGTTCTGCAATTTTTTTTTTTTATTTTTTTTTTAAATCCAGTGATTTTAATAGGAATCCATGCAATAAGGAATTTTGCGTGAGGGTGAAATATTTTCCAGCAAAGATTTCACAACATTTCCAAGTTTGTCACAAATTTGCAACGTTAATCAGAAGAAAGCTGCTAGGTTTAAAGATATTTTGTACAAAATTGTAAGATTTTTAGGGAAAAAAGCATGATGGTCCAGTCCTAAACCTAACCCTCTGTGAGGTGTAAGCAGATTGTACAAACACACAATGATGTACACAATGGCTAAATAACTATTTGACTATTAGTTAACATTTATCAGTAGCTCACACAGCTTTTATGGCACCAAAAACCAATTTGACCTAATTTTAACCATAATATGTTAAATATTTCTGTCTGAAGCAGGAGATATAATTTAGAGCAGAACAGGATTTCACCCATCATTAATGATTGGACTGTGAAGTTATTTCTATATGACAGGTGGTTGGAGAGAAAGTGTAGAAAAATAAAAGGGCTTGGTGACGTCAGCCAGTAATTGAAAGGAAAATTAAAAAAAAAAAAAAAAAATCTGTGGAGTAGCATGCAGAAATGGATTGTACACAAAAAACAACAGGAAGTAAACAGACTAAATTATTTAGATTTTGTTGACTGGTGCTGTACGCATTTCTGATGCCCTTTCAGAAATTAGAGACTCATTAGGATACCTCTGTGTTTGAATTATACACCGGGACAAATATGGGTCACAATGAAATACCCAACACTGCGCCGAAACCTGTGCTTCTCTCTCTTCCTCCCCGTTTCATTTCTCCACATCGCTTTCTTCTTTCAAAGGCATCCGCGTTGCACAGAAGCGCAAGTCTGTGTGTGTTTCCATGCTGCGTGTCTCTGGATTCAAGCGCAGATGAGACATGACAAGCTCCTTCATCCTCCCCTCCGCTCTAGCGTTGTGGGGCCAAGCGCTTTGCCTTTCTCATCTTCATTCCACCATTCTTTTCTCTTTTTTCGCACTTCTTCTTTATGTCACAGGTGGAAACAAGACACGACTGGGAATGAAAGAGAACAGGCGCTAATTAGGGAAGGGGGACTGGGACAAAGAGACTGGAATAATAAGACGTTTAAAACCGGGAACTCTAATCTGGGAGGATTGGAATCAAGGCTGACTGGTGGTCGCTTTCTTTTCCTTCTCGCAGAGCAGAAGGATCAAAAGAGGAACACAGCTCTTTTCAACTGTCTTGTTTCCATGTTTTTCTTTTGTCAAACACCGAGACCCTTTAAACCAACAGAGTCGAACAAAACGGAAGCTGTAGTCTCGTGCGTGTCCTTGTGGTATCCATAAGGATTTCAACATCAGGATCGTCAGATAATGAAAGTGTATGAGGGCCATTTTTGGAGCCGGTTCCTCTCCAGAGTCTTGCCTCGGTACAGTTGGTCTGTTTCTTCTGAAAAGAAGTGATTGAGAAAGCGTCTTGAGGTCAACTGCTCTTCACACCAAAGTTCCACAAAGCCTCCTAAAGCTCAGAGCTATTAGTCATGTGTGTGGTTTCAGGTCTGTCTTAAGAAGAGCCCCTCAGGGGCTTCTGCGCTGGGGCAGATGGCTCCGGTCACTGGCAGAGAACAGTCTGGGTATGACCCAGGTTTCTGTCTGACCACCAGCCTCCGTGGAGCCAAGACCTGAACAACAAACACAAGAGACCCAGGCTGAACCTCCTCTCTGGCCCCCACTCAGACTGTATCCACGGGGCCCGTCATCACACGTATGGACCGCCGTATGGATGCGAGCCATGGCTCCGCCGCAGGCTCCATTTCACCTCACGCTTTCTGCATAAACAACAAGCGGAGAATTGTAAAGCCACAGTCACTTTTGGCAAGCCAAGAAGACACCTCAGTCAATATTTGCCTCAGTTGTGAAATGGACATAAGAAGAACGAACTCAGGATGGGTTGATCTGACGAAAAGCAAGACATATTTATTACCCAAGAGATGATACTTTGAAATCTATTACCACCTAAATTGATAATTCATTAAATAGCTTAAGTAAATAACTTTAATTTATTTACTGTTAATGAAATCAAATAGTGTTCATACAGATGAGTTCAGGTTTTGCTCACGTCATTAACCAATCCACTCCCTGGCTATATATATATCACGTCATTAACCAATCCACTCCCTGGCTAAATATATATATATATATATATATATATATATACATTTCTGTCATAACAACTCTCAGAGGGATTAGCATGGTAATGTACATGACAATGTTAATGTGTTTGGTCTTGGAGGAATAGATCTGCTACACTGCTGCGGCAGAGCACGTACCGACTTGATATTGCCAACACATCCACAACATGCTGCTGTGAGCATGTAAGAAATACTGCTGCTGCACATATAACATATATGAAATAACCCCCATATAGCATACATGAATCACCTCGTAGCAGATCTACACAGGTGGATCTGGGGAAGGTGGAGGGTTTCTGAAGTACACTGCAACTGCTACAGCAAACACTAGCCAAGTATTTGAATCTTAAGCAGAAGGTTCATTGGCTGCTGATACAAAAAGAACCAGTCAGCTGCACCATGTGATGATGTCATTATGTCAGATTGAGTTTGACCTATCGGACTGCGCCATCTAGAGTTTCATGACAGAACTTTGGATATATACAATGCCGTTCAAAGGTTTAGCATCAGTAAGATTTTTAATGTTTCTTATGCTCATCAAGGCTGTATCTATTTGATCAAAAATACAGAAAAAAACTGTAATTTTCTGAAATATCATTGCAATTTAAAATAACAGTTTTCTATTTGAATATACTTTAAAATATAATTTGTTTCTGTGAAGCAAAGCTAAATTTTCAGCATGATTACTCCAGTCTTCAGTGTTACATGATCCTTCAGAAATCATTCTAATATGCTGATTTATTATCAGTGTTGGAAATAGTTGTGCTGCTTAATATTTTTGGGACCTTTGATACTTTTTTCAGGATTCTTTGATAAATAAAAAGTTAAAAAGAACAGTGTTTATTCAAATTTTTTTTTAAGAAATTAATATTTTTATTCAGCAAGGATGAGTTAACTGGATAAAAAGTGATAGTGAAGACTTATACTGTTAGAAAATATTTTTATTTTGAATGAATGCTGTTCTTTTTAAGTTTTTATTCATCAAATAATCTAAGAAAAAAGTATCACAGGTTCCAAAAAAAAAAAAAAAAAAAGAAAGAAAGAAAAAAGCAGAAGAACACTGATTTCAAATCAACACTGATTATAAATCAGCATATTAAAATAATTTCTGAAGGATCATGTGACACTGAAGCCTGGAGTAATGATGCTGAAAATTCAGCACTATGCCATAGAAATAAATTATATTTTAAAGTATATTAAAAAAGGAAACCAATATTAGAATTGGTATATATTTTAGTCCTAAACTTTTTGCCATTAAAAATAATATATTACATGTTATTACATATTACATATAATATATATATATATATATATATATATATATATATATATATATATATATATTCACACATAGCAGTTTTTAACCGATGCTTTAACCTAAACCCCAAATTCAACATGTTCTTATAATCTGCTCTACTGCTGCTTCTCGTGACTATTTTCCCTCTATTTTTCTTTTCTTCCCATCTACCCATAGTTTTCATGGTTTGAACTTTCTCTCCTGTAGTTTCAGAAGTGTGGTGTGTACCGTATTGACACAGACAGACTGCCTCTTGTCTATTTGTTGTTAGTGGTTTCTGTGCTTACTCTTCTAACCTCAAGTATTTCTTTGGACAGTGCTATAAACCTCTCTCAGCTGCAGTCCTATCAGGAAGAGTGAGAGACTTTTCTCTTTCTGTGGGCACTGGTGCAGTCGATGAGAGACGGGTGGTCGTGTGGTCATATGGCGGTCAGCACCCAAAATCAAGCTTCTGGGAGTTCCAGAGGCCAGGGAAACTACAGCTGCTTGACATTTTCAAGTTTGTTGTTGGAAATTTCCCATCAGTGGCGAGTAGCTCTTTGTAGATTTTGGTTTTGTGGTTCTGCTGATGGTTAAAGAGGGTAAAATCCATCTCACATATATACGCTACACTAAATGGCCTAACATACACAAGCACAGGTGAGGTGCTAGGTGAGGTACACTACATCTAAAGTGTGTCACCTTTCAGAGTAGGTTCTTCATCTGCATTCTTGCACATAAGCACCATTTTTTAATTGACATAGATGTCCAGACTTCTTAAGATCCTGATGAATACCAAGCCAAAAGTATGGGATTCAGGATTTGAACCAGTGTCACCTGGCATGGGAAGTCAACATGCTAACAGGGATGCTAAAAACTGCAGCCTCTACTGTACCACTTGAGGTCAGGGGAGTAAGGTTTACAAGCTAGCCTGCTCTAAACTTCATCCCCATCCGGGTCATGGCACCAACGTGAACCGTCCTCCTCATACCACCCTGGAGTGTATTTCTCAAAAGCATCGCTAACCAACTATGGTCGTAAGTTCTGTCATTACTAACACAGTTCACAAATTCTGCATTTCCCGAAACTATAGCTTCAGCATCACAAACTCGTGTGGTTGAAACTACAGCTGTTGACATTTGGTTAGAACCAGAGTTTCTTGTTAGCATGGACAGTAGATCATGAGCAAAACAAGCAAGCTAACGTTCAATACAATCTATATCTTTAATTCCATTTTAAATATATATACATTTCAGTCTATATATTTTACATGTCAACAATCATTGTTTTTGAAAAGTGCACATGTGCTTAAATGTGTACGGGAACTCCAGCGTATGAGGGTGAGTAATTAATGACAGAATTTTCATTTCTGGGTGAACTATCCCCTAACATTAAACAAATCAAAATGACAGGGATCAAAAATGAAGTAGTCCTCAGATGCCATGTTCATTACAGCAGCATTTTGGAGAATTACATTGTGGAGAAAGCTGCTGACTGAATGAACCGCATGTATGGTCTACAAGAGTATGCCAATTGCATCTGTGCAATGCATGTTATCATAATTAAAAAAAAAAGTGAATGGCGTTCTGTTTCTTTCATGTTGATTAATTAGCAGAAGTTACTCCACCAACTACGTTTGACGTCATTAACACCAGTCCTGTATTGTTGAACCAGCATGGTTCAAAGGACAGAGGTGCAACCATGTAACTACAGTTTTGGTTAATAACGAATTAATTTTTCCAACATTGCATCCTATTATGGATCCTTCATAACACATGCATGTGCCTGGAATCGACTGCACTGATTTGTGGGTCAACTAGGTGGCAACACTCAAAGTTTGGCCTCTGCTTTTAAAAACCATATAAAGAAGAAAATGAAAAATTCCATTGTAAACAACAAAAGACAAAGTCTCGAGTTTGAAAGCATTTAAAACATGCATTTGAATACAGTAAAGACTGAGGAAAATCCATAGATGGAGATGTTCGAGCGTGTATTATGCAAATTACAAACTGTGCACATTCTCTGGATTTATCAACATTAGAAGGAAGGTAATCTGCACTGCTATTGTGACTTTTCTGCATATATACAGTAAGTAAGAACATTTGTATGAAATGAGAACGAGACCCTTTCAGCTTTGAGACCCAAGCCAAGGCCACGTTCATGTGGTTTTTAGTGGTCTCAGGACCAAGACCACCAGACTTATTAGCGTGGAATGGGCGCTTTGCCAACAAAAACCCATACTGTATCTAACCCCATATGTGATCACAAAATCTGCTGCCTATAGTTGTGGCATGTGTCACTTGAACGGCTCAACGAAGGACCACATCTAAGGGGACCGCACTCCCTCATGACAATCAAACCCGGATATCCTGTCGTTATGTTTTACACTTCCCTCATTTGTGCTGCACATGTTTCAGTTTCTGATATTCAGGTTCTTTCCATTAAGAATCCTTTACAAGCTCCAGTGGCTCATTAAAAAGCAAATGTTGGTCCACTTCCTGTACGGTTCCACCTGTTTTCTGGAAACGATGAATGAGAAAGAAGGCAAAAAAGGACTTTGAGGTTTTTTCACTCCAGTGAATGTGTCGAGGGCGGGTTGAGGGTCGGCCGGACGGACGCAGGACAATCTTGGCACTTTTCAGTTTGGCCCACTCTTTGATTTAGAGCCACTCTGACGGCCATGTTTCTTTGATGAGGCCTGTCGGTACGGTTTAGCTCCAGCCAACTCTTCTTGACAATTGATCCTGTCCTCAGGGCACATCCCTGGTCCTCAACGTGCTTTCAGTCACAGAGCTGTTTATGCTGTGAACTGACTTGGTCTCTCAATCCAGGGGCAGGAATGAGGATGTGAACCACAATCTTTAATGGGGCTGAGAGAGAAGGAGCAGAAGATGACCTGAGTCGCTTGGTGAAGTTTTGACTTGGACCCACTGACTGCTGTTTTACGACTTGAGTGTTCTACGAATGAGTCTTTCCCAGTAAGCAGACATTCATTGCCAAGACATCTGGAGAAAAAAGGCATCATCTGGAATGCATTATGTTCTAATTTAAGTGTCATATTTGTCTACAAACATCTGATAAACATCTTAAAGGCCCCATCTGCACTGGCGATCACAAGGAGTCAACTCTAAAAATAGGCGTAAACAGCGTTCTAAAGGTTTTGTGATCCATTCACTCAAAGCACTTTCAGAACTACTGAGAATCACATGTGACCACATTGCATTTGTAGTGTAAATGCAGATAATAATTAGGATTATTCATGATTATTCACACAATTATCCCATACACAAATGAAATATAAGTACAAATATTAAACTTCCATATATTAAGTAAAACATATGAAACCATTAGAAATCGGAACAATTTAAAATATAAACATATATCTAGCCCATACAGATATGTATATTTATGCATGTGTAATACATTTTTGGACACATATGTCATAAACATAAAATCAGAAATCTGTCAAAACATGTTGAGATACATATACTGTACATACACAATCACACACATTTACATACATATATATATAAAAGAGAGACATGTATTAAAAAAAATTACAAAACCATATAGAAACATACAGATCTTTGTAAATATGTTGTTTTAATAATGTTGCATATTGTTGACATATACGGTTGCTACATATAATACTATATTTAAAAAATAATAGTATAGATATTAGTACATATACAAATTTTACTGTGGGAGGTTTTATATATGTTATTAATGAATCGTGAATTATATATCGCCTTATAGGTAACATCACTCTTATAATATAGGGCAATATATGTCATATATAACATGTCTATATAGGATTACAGCAAAAGAAATATTTTAAACATGATAAAGCTTTGAAAAAGTGGATTCAAATGTTTTCAAAAGTTTGGGGTTGTAAGATTCTTTTATGTTTTTGAAACTAGTCTCTCGTGCTCACCAAAGCAGCATTTATTTGATCAAAAATACAGTATAAACAGTAATATTGTTAAATATTATTACCGTTTATTATATATTTTTTTATAATATTTTAGTTTTCTATTTTAATATATTTTGAAATGTATTCCTGTGATGCAAAGCTGAATTTTTAGCATCATTACTCCAGTCTTAAGTGTCACATGATCCTTCAGAAATCATTCTAATATGCTGATTTGTTGCTCAAGAAACATTTCTGATTATCAGTATTGAAAATAACTGTTCTGCTTAATATTTTTGTGGAAACAGTGATACATTTTGTGATTCTTTGAAAAACTAGGTTCAAAAGAACATAAAAAAAAAACTTTTGTAACATTATAAATGTCTCTACTGTCAGTTTTGAATAATTTAACGCATCCTTGCTAGTAAAAAAAAAAATCTTAAAAAAAATACAAACAAAGAGACCTCAACTCAAACTCAAGCCATTTGATGCACGGCTGCACAATAAACACACATTTTAAATGATAGAATGACATTGAATGATCTGACATTTGAAAATAACATCTTGCATAGAGTATGTAAACATACACATCACATCTTGAATGTTTGCTGTCAGGGATCACACACAAATGTACTTTTTTTGTGACTGCACTGCCCTACATACAGAGCGATGGAATTCAACCAACATAGCTTCTGAAATAACTTTTGTTTCACTTTGAGGAGAAAAACTGAAGGAATCTTATGAAAATTCCCCTTGCGGTGAAAAACAGGGCCGTGTTGATGGCGCTCTATAAATATGAGTGTGAGGGGTGAGTGCGGTTAACCATAATTACCAGCCTCTTAAACTCTGGCTCAGCTAAACTATCTCTCTGCTGCCCCGCACACACATGAACACATGCCATCGAGGATGTAAACTCTGTTTTTCACTACATTTTCACAACACTTGTCTAGAACAATAAAAGACATGTTAAAACGTGTTACATAATGCCGTCTCTTTTAAAAACAACTTGTTTTTCGGTTGCACAAGTTTACAGACAATAACCTTTTTTTGTAAATCGTGTTTTTCAGACAGACAGACTTAATAACGTCAGAACTGCAAAGCCAAGATTTCCAGAATTGGAACCGTTTATTTTGGTTTTCTGCGAGTTGATTATCTCAGTATATTTATGGTGCACTGAATGACTTTGACTCTAGTGCTCATTTACTGCTTTGAACAACAGATGTGTGTGTTTTACAGTACATCAATCTATTTAAATGTCACATATAAACTTCTGCCCTACTTTTGCGTTTTGAATTGTGTGTGATTGTGAAGAAGCAGAAAGAGAGACAGACAGAGACAGAAGAAGACAAATAAACACATGACCAGTAGCTCACACTACACAGGATCCGTCCGGAAACACAGACCTTATTTTTGAAGAGAATTCGTGGAATTCTTGGAGATCTTTTGGTACAACTTTTCTGGTTATATTTTACTCATTTGGAATTTGGTTTCTTAGAAATGCCTGCATCATTATCTCATAAACAAAACATATAATTATCCATTTGTCACTGTTTTGCCTTGTACTCTCAGATAAACTCTGCCTTTTTGTCATTGTCTAAGGGGAGATTGCATATTTAAAAACCACGTTTGTCTATTAATTCTTTACAAACAGAAACGTTATTAAACTTTCCACCGTTGATGCAACAGATTACACATTGTAACAAAAATTGGTTTCATAATTTTTTATGGTTCTTCTTCAATTTCAGAACTTCGATCATTAATTATAAAACATCGGTTTAGTACAGATGTTTTCTGTGCTAATTTTGCATGTTTTTTTGTATTTTCTGCTTTTGGATGGATGGGAACATTCTAGACGTATCTGTAACATCTGGAACATTCTATAACACTGTGGGACTAGTCATAAAAGACAAAAATCATCCAACATACACTTCTGTTTTGTACAGCTAAAAATAGCTAGAAGTGGATGAGACTGGAAGCCAGACCCATTACATTTACAAATGGCTGCGTCTGCTCTTACAGGAAAAATAAGGTGGATAGTTACTGAACTAACACTTTTGATTACTTCCTGTGTGACAACTTGCCCCACTCCCTTGTGAAAAAGAAGTAGCCTTGTACAAAGCATACTTCAAAAAAGAGTACTTATTATAGACATAATATACTTTAAAAGAATATACTTAAGTGTGAACTGAATGTAATGTTTTCAGACACTTAACTGCATGTTATTTACAATTAAATTAAAATGTTTTATAGTTTAAATGCATATTAAACACAATTAGCTAAACTTTAGAGTTATTTTTGACCCACTTAATTAAGACTGAAGGGCATATTTATATATAATTCTTTATAATTACTTATATTGTTTTTGAAATAATGCACTGACAAGCATTTAAACTAAAATATACTTTAATGTAATCTCTAACTTGTATAATATAATATATACGTATAAAATGACACTTTTTTAATGATGAAGCTGTATTAACTTTAAATTAAATGTAATATGAAATAACACATTATAGTTCAAATTATAATCAAGTACTTTAGTATGTTAGCAAACACATCAAAACGAGTGTACTTTTTAAAGCATGACAAAACATTATTAAAACGATGATTTAAAATGTACTATAAAGTAAAACTTTTTAATTTGATATTACAAAGCGCACATTTTAAAAGTGTACTTTAAGAAACAGTCAGGAAAGTGTACTCTCTTTAAGTACACTTAAGCGACCTTTTATTTAATTAATATTATATTATAGTACTTTATTTAAAATACACACATTCATAAAATGCACATTCAATACAATGAAACACACTTCTTTTTCGCAAGGGACTCTCCTCACTAATACTATAACCAATTCGTACTGCTCTGGCAAGTTTAAAGTGAAGTATTTCTAAGCTGCCTCTTCTACAAGAAAATAACACCACTTTACTGCTAAGCGGCTTAATTTAAATAATACATCTATATATATTCCAAAACTGTGATGCAGCCCTTGGACCGGAGTATCTACAAGAGCCTCTTGTTATTTTACACATCCTGTTTCACTTCTCCCTGGAGCCCTCTGGTTTAGGCTGGGCTTAGACTGTGGTCAGATAGACAGGGGCCAGACGTTTCTGTCTGTTTCTCTACACACTCCATTTCTGATGTTGTGCTGCCTGGCTGCTTCACGCCTTATATAACAAGCTCTCATTGACAGGTTTATAATAGCACACAACACACTCCTGTGCTGCGTTTGGGTGCTGTTACCTGTTTTAAAAGCGTCCGTTTCTGACGATGGAGCGTTCGTAACATTTGCTACCATGCTTGTGGTCTTTATTGTTTTGTGCAGCACGCTGCTTTTGAGTGTGTACTTTGTACTGAGTGTGTGTGTGTAACTTCAAGAGGCTTCTCAAAGTCCATTTCTTAAACTGTTCACTACAGTGATTCTGGGATCAAAGTGCAAAGCCATTGACTGCTCTGCTTCATGCGTGTTCCTCAATATCTGCTCTTCACAGTCATTCCTTTCCTTTCTGACAAATGATTTCTGACAAAATCAAGACTCTTTCTGAATAAGGATAGACGTTCTGCTCAGAGTTTGTCTTTGTGTCGTTTGGCACTTTGGGTGTGTTATTATTAGAGTGCAGGAGTTTTTAGTGAGTATGAACGGTGAAAACATTTGAAATCGCTCAAATTCTGTTCTGTTCACATTCTTTTTGTTAATCAAACTTCATTTCAGGCTACATTTCACTGTTATTTGTGAATCTAGGTTATTATGGAACTAGATTTTATTATGTAAGTGCTACTTTCCTGTGTAACCTTGCCATCATCATGCTAGGGAGTTCTGAGTGTTTGGTAGGACTCTAATAAGCAATTAGAGCGTGAATTCTAAAGGAAAGTGCACATCCCTATGCCCTATTCCCTTTGAAGGGCAGAGTTCTTTGAAGGGTGCAGGGCATTAGTCTCTCGTGTAAATGTTTGGAACTCTCTTGGAAAAGCACTCCATCAGTTGTGGCAAATAAACATTTTGTCTAATTGTGTCTTATTTACTCTTAAACATTTTCAAACTAAACTTGCCTACACTCTCAACCTTCTTTAATCATATATATATATTTTTTTATCGCTGATGAAAAATATTTTGTATTGTATTAAAATAACAAAGTCGAAGTCAGTGCCTACAAATGGTGTTCCCTTCCCAAAGTGCAAAAAAGCCATTTGAAGGGGAAAAAAAGATGAAGAAGAGAAAAAAAAATAATAATAATAAAAAAAAAAATATATATATATATATATTAGTGCTGTTAGTTTAACGCGTTAACTTAATTAATTATTTATAAAAAAATAACGCGATTAAAATATTTTAACGCAGTTAACGCACTGGCCCCGGCCCCAAACCTGTACATCATCTTACATTTCATACAGTTGACTGTTGACAAAGCAGGGCAACAACTCCACAAATGCAGTTATGCCCTAAAATTCAAGATAATGGTGCAAAAATGCCCTGTATGTGTTTTTGTCTCATATTTATATCATATGATAAGTGATAGCTATCACACGAGCAGGGAGAGCATCACATTAGTACGGATTTTGTCTCAAATATCACGAGTTTAAATGTGATTTTATACAACAGTTCAGTAAATACGAAGTTGATATTGTGTTATATTTTAAACAGTACTTGTTTTTGCTAAATTTTGCAGAGAACATAATTACCTTTAAAGCCACAGCAGAATTGTTGAGCATCTCCGAGCAACACAGCGGTGTTTAGTTTCTGAATGAATCCGCGTTTTGAACGAATCGTATGAACCAATGATTCAAAGACCCATTCATAAAGAGAGCCATTTACTTCATTCATGAATGAATCAGCCGTTTGAACGAATCGAATGAATACATTTACCGACACGTGCTGGCAGATTTAGTTTCTTATTTAGAGTATAATTTAAATAATAATAATGATAATAATAATAATAATAATAAAAACATTAACGCGGTAGTTCACCCAAAAATTTTAATTCTTTACTCACCCTCATGTTCTTTCAAACCTTTCTTTTGTGGAACATTAAAGAAGGTATTTTGAAGACTGTTGGTAACAAAGCTGTTTTGGTTACCAATGACTTTCATTGTATGAGCAAACAATACTGAAATGTTTTTCAAATTATCTTCTTTTATGTTCCATAGTTTATGTTAGGCCATTGTAGCCTATATGTATATATACAGGTGCATCTCAATGAATTAGAATGTCGTGGAAAAGTTCATTTATTTCACTAACTCAACTCAAATTGTGAAACTTGTGTATTAAATAAATTCAGTGCACACAGATTGAAGTAGTTTAAGTCTTTGGTTCTTTTAATTGTGATGATTTTGGCTCACATTTAACAAAAACCCACCAATTCACTATCTCAACAAATTAGAATATGGTGACATGCCAATCAGCTAATTAACTCAAAACACCTGCAAAGGTTTCCTGAACCTTCAAAATGGTTACACAATAGCCTATACAATCATGGGGAAGACTGCTGATCTGACAGTTGTCCAGAAGACAATCACTGACACCCTCCACAAAGAGGGTAAGTCACAGAAGGTCATTACTGAATGGTTGGCTGTTCACAGAGTGCTGTATCAAAGCACATTAAGTGAAAAGTTGACTGGAAGGAAGAAATGGGGTAGGAAAAGGTGCACGAGCAACAGGGATGACCACAAGCTTGAGAATACTGTCAAACAAAGCTGATTCAAACACTTGGGAGAGCTTAACAAGGAGTGGACTAAAGCTGGAGTCAGTGATCAAGAGTCACCACGCTCAGACGTCTTTAGGAAAAGGGCTACCAAGCCACTTCTGAAACAGAAACAATGTCAGAAGCATCTTACCTGGGCTAAGGAGAAAAAAACTGGACTGTTGCTCAGTGGTCCAAAGTCCACTTTTCAAATAAAAGTAAATTTTGCATTTCATTTGGAAATCAAGGTCCCAGAGTCTGGAGGAAGACTGGAGAGGGACAGAATCCATGCTGCTTGAAGCCCGGTGTGAAGTTTCCACAGTCAGTGATTGGGCTGCCATTTCATCTGCTGGTGTCGGTCCATTGTGTTTTCTGAAGTCCACAGTCAACGCAGCCATCTACCAGGACATTTTAGAGCACTTCATGCTTCCTTCTGCTGACAAGCTTTATGGAGATGCTGATTTCATTTTCCAGCAGGACTTGGCACCTGCCCACACTGCCAAAAACACCAAAAGTTGGTTAAATAACCATGGTGTTGGTGTGCTTGACTGGCCAGCAAACTCACCAGATCTGAACCTCATAGAGAATCTACGGGGTATTGTCAAGAGGAAAATGAGAGACACCAGACCCAACAATGCAGATGAGCTGAAGGCCACTGTCAAAGAAACCTGGGCTTCCATACCACCTCAGCAGTGCCACAAACTGATCACCTCCATGCCACGCCGAATTGAGGCAGTAATTAAAGCAAAAGGAGCCCCTACCAAGTATTGAGTACATATACAGTAAATGAACATACTTTCCAGAAGGCAAACAATTCACTAAAAATGTTTTTTTTTTTTTTTTATTGGTCTTATGAAGTATTCTAATTTGTTGAGATAGTGAATTGGTGGGTTTTTGTTAAATGTGAGTCAAAATCATCACAATTAAAAGAACCAAAGACTTAAACTACTTCAGTCTGTGTGCATTGAATTTATTTAATACACGAGTTTCACAATTTGAGTTGAATTACTGAAATAAATGAACTTTTCCACGACATAAAATATATATATATATATATATATATATATATATGATTTTAAAAAATCATATATATATATATGATTTTTTAAAATCTAATATTTTTGTAGTAGTAGTAGTAGTAGTAATAATAATAATAATAATAATTATTATTATTATTTTTATTAATTATTTCTACTAATTTAATTCACACATTTTGAAATTAATCACATATTTTGAATAATTATAATAATTATTATATAATTTCTACTTAATTCTACTTGTTTATAATAATAATAATAATAATAATAATAATAAAAGTATTATTATTTTTTTATTTATTTCTAACAATTTTTCTTAGCAAATTTCTACTCATCTAATTTGTATCAAATATTTTTAATAATAATTACAATTATTAGAATTATGAATTATTATTATTATTAAATATGATTAAAATTATTAAATAAATGCATGTATTTTTTGAAGTTAGAAGAAATAATAATAATAATAATAATAATAATAATAATAATAAATATTATTATTATTATTTCATAGATTCTGCTCATTTCAAATAATTTCTACTAATTTAACTTTTAATGAAATATTTTGAATAATACTAATAATGAAGATTATTATTTCATCACATCTGCTAATTAAAAAAAAACTACTACTTATTTAATTTGTAACCAAATATTTTGAATAATTAATAATTATTTTTTTATAATTAATAAATAATAATATGATCTACTAATTCCAAATATATCAATTTAATTATTCCAATGGAGTGAAGTGAAATTGATTTGCATTTTCCCTTTCCTTGGGGTGGGCCAAACTCAGCTGCAGCCGAACCTGATTATTTTATGCACCAAAGTTTAATGCTCAGCGACAGAGGTTTGTTCAGATCGCTGATTTTCAGGTTAATACTAATGCTGGCCTTAGCAAACATCACTAATAACTGTTCTTTTTTGGAAGACAAAATGAATTTCACAAGCCCACTCAGTTGTACCAGTCTACACTTGCATGTTATTTTTCAAGCAGGACTGCAGCATCTCAGTGAATGAGGAATTGAAGGTTCACCCCAACATTTACTGTAGGTGTCAGCAGAGCTGTGTGTTACTATGTGGTCCGCCTGGATGCTGCTGCAATGCTTTGAGCCAGATGCAGTCATGACAGCCGGGTTGTTTTCTGAGGCCATCATCAGCTGTCAGTCATTTGGACATCTGTGGATGTACCGTGTATATTTGCTCAGTGTAGAATATCAGGGCAGAGATGATATGTTGTGCAACTATTACGCAGAACTATCAGTCTTACAACCGCTGAAAGCTTCATACGAGTTGCTGTGGAGACTTTTGTGCTTCTGTCTGTGATGATTCATTGTGTTTGTAGCAATACACAAACACCGCTCAACAAATACACACACAGAGCATCATCTTTGTTTAACCTTCAGCTGTGCCATTTTGAACCCGTACAAATGGAATGAAGGCAGAAAGGTTTTCTTGAACGTTTGGGCTTTTATAAAGAACCTTGAAGTTCTTTTGAAGTGTTCATCTCACTGTGTTGAATATTACGCTCCATGAATAAAGTGAAACTGTGAGTTGGTCAACCTAGACTGACTTGGAAGTAAACAAAACCTCTCACACATCTCTTCAGAAGCGTCTTTACTGTCCGCCAGCACACAGTCTCCACTACAGAAATGTTAAAAGTCATGCTATAAAATGTATTTAATTATGTTCAATTGTTATTTTTTTGTAGAAGATGACACATTTTTACAACTTGCATTGCTTTTTGTCACTGTCACCTGACCTTACTGCATATGCATTTGCAAGAGTTTCCCTTTCAGACGAAAAATGCATAGAAGGAAAGTATTTAAATGAATAATGCTAGGTGATTTACTAAGGTATGCAGTAGTCAGTTTACTGGTATTTGCGCCATTATTTATTGCCCCAAAAAAGCATGTCTTAACCCATGTTGCGCTTGACATGGCTGTGATAGTTGCTAATTTGTGCTGCTTTTGGTTAGTCATTATAGAAATGATCTGGCTGCGTCTGTGTTTTTTAATTTACGCATTGTCAGTAGTTCACCTGCAGAGCTTTCCACTCCCATTGGATGGCAGTTTCAGGCTAATTTGTTCCTTTTAGTAAAGTGCTTCCATATTATATTCCAATATTTCAGAATATTTAGAACAGTCAGAATTATTGCACTCCCATTCTAATGCACTCTGTCTGCTTGATGTGCATGCACACTCGTTCAGTGAAGTTTGTGACGTTTAACGGAGATCTGCTTGCTCTCAGGATGAGCCTTTATGCAAAATGGAAACACTTGCATGAATTTCTAACATTTACAAATAGGGATAATTTAAGATGTAACTTGTGCGCTGAGAAAGACAATTCGGAAGTTCTGCATGTGCACTGGTTAAAACGGTGATCTCAAGACGTGATCTCAAAAAAACTGTATTGAACTGTATTTTTGGTACCAATATGTGTACTGTTATGTAACAGGTACAAGTAACAATATGTAACAGATAACAAGTAAATGCATTTATATAGTATGTGTGGTAACACTTTAATTTAAGGTGTCCTTGTTACACGTTACATGTACTTACTATTATAATAGCAATAAATTATGCATAATTATATGCAAGTAACCCTAAGCCAAAAACTAATCCTAACCCTAACAATATAGTAAGTACATGTAGTTAATTAATATTGCTCAGTACTTAAATGTATAATTACACTGTAACAAGGACATCTTAAAATAAAGTGTAACCGTATGTGTTAATTGTAACACATGTTACTTGTTAATCACTTCCATTACAAGTAAACTGTTTACTTTAACGTGTTACTTCTTGGGTTGGGTGTAAAGCGTTACACATAAATTGTAAAATATATTAGAAGTTGTAACACGTTACATGTAACATGTTTCCCCCAACACTGCATGCTAATGTTCAAAAAAAGCGAAAGCTGAGATGATTTCAGCTGTGCCTGACCAGGATGTTTGTCAGTAGCACTGCAAGAGCGCAGGTGTCCCCCTGCAGACCGTGAGTGCGTATTGAGAGGGGAGATGGAGAACAATGGGATCATTGCGGCAGCCGTGCTGCTTCTCTGGGGCTTGCGCTGTGCTTGCTAATTGCGGCTCTGGATGTGTTCAGATCTCTTTGAAGTATGTCTGAAGAGGATGCATGAAAGACCGGCAATTACCGCACATCATGTAATTGCTGTGAGACAGGCAGCCGTATGAGAGAACTCACTGCTTTCTCTGAGAGAGCGAGTGTGTGTGTACACTTTCTTGAATTAATGGAGTAATACTTCACAATATCTTTGTAAGAAAACATCAAATCAAAGGGATTGGAAGCCGAGCACCAGAGCGGTTTGAACTTGTTTGATGCGCGAATTGTACGTAGTTTCATAAAATGGTTTAACTAATTTTGGTTACATAAAGTTAATCTCATTTGTATCCGTAGGTGTTTTAAGTTTTTAAGTTTCATCAACTTGATTGATGATATTGATCAGCATTAAAGTTACAATGAAATAAAAAAAATAATTATTCTTACTTTTTAATGGAATATTGCAGTGTTTATTATAAATTATTTATCATTATGGTTTTACAATTCATGTGCCTTTGCAATCTTCAATCAAAACAAAACGATGCTACATTTGTTCAGTACACGTGTCGACCCCAAAAGACACATACAGAACATTTTTGGTATGAATACATGTACTGTTACACACCTGATTGTTACTTGAAAAAGATATGCAATGCATAAATAAATAAAAGCTAATGTAACATGTATAAGCATTTGAGTAGTATGTGTAACATTCGTTAGAAATAAATGGCCGTTTACAGAACAGTGGAAAACTTTTTATTTGTTTTGGCACATTTATACATTCATTTAGATGAAAATGGCATTTTGAGGACTTTTTGAAAAGTTTTTGAAAAAGATTTATACACGTGTATTACGTGTTCAGTCTATAATTAAGTGGGCTGATGCATAGTGTTACTGTTTGTGCACAGGCACGTAACAAGAGACATCGCCAACTACTGGCCTGGCATGCATAATACAGCATTTTTAGTCACTTTCGCATATATGTGTGAACAGGATTGTTTTGACAATGTTGTCATCTGTATGCTGAACTTTTTAAATACTCAAAGAAAAAACTTTCCATTTTTACATTGTTGTTGTTTAAACATACCCTAAATTGCTTACTTTACACATTATAGTGTTGGGGGTAACGCGTTACACATACCATGCATTACAAGTTGTAAAATATGTTACAAGTTGTAAAACACGTTACAAGTTGTAACACATTACATGTAACATGTTTCCCCCAACACAGCATACAAGTGTTCAAAAAAGAGGAAGTTGAGATTATATCAAATTAAAACCACTGCACTATATTATATTATTCTTTAATTTACAATAATGGAAGTGTTTTTATGTTTGGGTGAACTGATAATTAAGAAATAAAGAAAAAATTCAGATCTTTTCTGTGGTCTCGATGTATCTCAGCATTCTGGATATGCTTTTAATCAGACCTGGAAAGGTTCACACCACAAAGTGCACATTGGATATATAATTTATGTGGCCACATCTGCTCTGTGCTTGTATGTGGATTTGCATGTGTGTGTGTTTTAGAGAGAGAGAGGGGGAAAGGCAGAGAGAGCCGGGTGGATGACTGCCAGACTCCTATGGAAGTGCTGGCATGGACAGCCGTGGTGTTTACCTGAAGGTCACACTGCATATCAGCAGTAACCCTGAACACATCTCATCACAAACAGACACTGAAAATCACATATAGAGTCAAGACTGAACTCAGTAACCACCATAAACCTAATTCAATATAAAAATATATTTTTAACAAGATCAGTAGAAGTGAGTGTTATTGCTTCTCTTTTATATTATATTATTATATCGCTAATATATTTTTAGTATATACTACAGGTGCATAATCCTGCTCATAGAGATCTGCCTAGAGACTTTTTCTCCTGCAAAGTTCAGCTCCAACCCTAATCAAACACACCTGAACCAGCTAATTAAGATCTTCAGGAACACTTGATAATTACAGACGTGTGTGCTGGAGCAGGGTTAGAAGTGAAGATAGCTCTCCGAGATCAGGATTGGGCATCCCTGCACTGTGAAAAAAAGGAACTACATGTGTTTTTTTTATTATTATTTTTTTTTTCCAGATTAAGGGACCTTTTGGGTCACAAATACTAAAGCTGGGTACACATTGTACTATTTACAATAGTTCTTTATGATTGTTACTTGTCAGACTGTATGAACGTGATCCCAGCTATAAGCCACGTCACACTATGGGATCTCAGTTGTCATTGATGTCAGACTGTATGACATTAATGAACTCGTCTGGAGTTTTACATCATTGATCCGTGACAAGTTCAGTGATGGTGAGCTGGATTTACATGCGGAATTGAAATAGTGGCTAGCAATAATTAAAAATTATTATGGAAATCTGATCGCAATGGTCATTAATCGCCTTTTGGTGAAACTACCGATCAAAGACTACCGATTTTAGTCTAGAATCAGAAGAATCTTTGGCCAAATTGTGGCCAAAATCATACAGTGTGTATTGGCTAAAGAAATGTGAATCAACTACATAAAATAACCCATGTTAGACCAACAGAATCCCCCAAATGTTGTCCCAACTCATCAAACACAGTAATCTGAACAAAGAATATAAAATTGAACAATACTGCTGAAATGTCTTTTGAGTTTTGCAGCATGCATTGCAGAATGAATAAATTATGTGGTTGTTGTTTTGCTATTTTCTGACTTTTTTGTTGCTGCTTCATCATTATTGTTAGTTATTATTGTTAGTTATACTGTAACTTGGGACAATTTTTAAGGCAATATTTAAAAGAACCTAAAAGTCTGAATGCATTGTGTTGCATTGAATTTTTACGAAGCCAGAAAGGGGTTGAAAAAAAATTAGATGGGAGAAAAAAAAAAAGCTTTTGCGTACTTTTGCTTACTCGCAACTTACTCACTTGCAAAAGCACTGAAAAAAATTTTCATCCCACTTCTTTTTGCAGAACTTTTGTGAACGAGCGTAATGTTTCTTGGGGGAGCACAATACTTTTGTAAAAGAACGTAAAAGCATTGAAATATTTTTTTTTCTCTCATGCATTTTATTTACATCACCATGTCCCTTGAAGGGTTTTAAAAGGTTTTAGGTTTAATGTAAATAAATGTTTCTTAACGATTTTTACAGTGTGGTATATAGTGACCAAAGTGAGAGGAAAAAGCACCATAAAAGAGCCATAAAAAGTGGTTCATGCAACCAGTATGCTGTATTATAAAGTCCTCTGAAGCCATATAACTGCTTGGTGAGCAAATGTTGACTGAATATTTATTTATAAATATAATAGTATAATCATACTTTAAATTTGGATGTTTTACTTCCTAAACTCTAGGGGGAGCTTGTTAGAAATGAAAGGGTAGCTCAGTAAGTTGGTTTGTGATCACTCTATTGTGATTTATTTTAAATTTATTTGTGATTTTCAACATGATTTGAAAATTTGAAATTAATGGTATAGTGGTAATGCTTATTGGTAGACTCAAAATGTTAAAGCTGAAACTAGAGTTGGTTGCTGTTTTCCTTGATGGCCTCGATGTGTTTAGCTACTCTGCAGATAATGCTTTGATATGAGCCGATAAAACAAAAAAACAACCTTGAGGCAAAATCCACATTTGCAGATGTACCAGGTATACAACCGTATGCGTCTGTCACAGTTTGAGCACAGCAGAGAACTTTAAGTGAATGCATAGGGCAGGAAAACTTAAGAAAGTTCAATTACGCAAAAAAAAAAAAAAAAAAAAAAAGATATAGTCTTTATTTTGATAATAGTGTGCCACTGATCAGTTTTCAGTTTTTTTCAGAACATGATTTGGAGTCACAGCGGTTTGAGTATCAATGCATTATGGTTCAATAAATATATAGGCCTATATTTATATTTTCTGCATCGATATTTGGGCTCTTTAATATCTCAGTTGATTTTCCTAGATGGCAATGCAATTAAATAGTGATCACAAGGAGAATTTTGCTGAAATCGGTTACAATTAAATTTAATATTCACCTAATTCTGTATGTCAGCAATTGCATTTTGTTGCTATTTTTAGGAACTTCATGGGAAAACAGGTTTTAATACTTAAATGAATCCAATAACTGTAATGATAATAAATGGATCAGCAACTAAAGAATTGTATTTTGTTGCACTTAAGCACTGAAGTTCTTCACACAAGGCCAAAGGAATCGGTTTCATCCGGTTTGTGATGTCAGTGTTGGATCTCAGAACGCCATTGGTCCAGGGCTCAGCAGGCCATGATGTCAGTAGCTCAGACGGGGGTTGTGGTAGTAATGGATTAGTATGGCTATTGGTGAAGTAAAGTGCACATTAGGACATGTGATGTAATTGTGTGTCTACTAGGCCTGCATGAGGAAAGTCCTATTTGGTTTGCTGTCAGAGGGAAATTGTGACGTGCCATTGCAACATTATTTTAATATATTATTTTAAAGTATTTATAAATCATCCTAGTATTTGTTGCACTGCATTTATGCAGAATTAAAAATACGGTAATACTAGAAATTTTATTGAAATCAGCTTATTCCTATATAAAGCCTATTGTATCATGTTTGATACAGAAATTTTCTTGAAATTATCAACATTATCAAAACTTTGCTAAAAAAAATTGTTTCACACAATCTACTACATGCCTCTGACTGATAGTTTATACTTTTTTCTAGCACACAAAAGGCCTTTTAATATAATTGTAAAAACCATCCTTCAGGCTGTGTTTTTTGTGCTGTGTCTTTATAAAATCTTTATAAAATCATTATAAATAAATAAATATGTAGCAATAAGTTTTATTGTTAGTAATATTTCAAGATGAACTAAAGCAACTTAATTTTACCTGATTATCCATACAAAATTTTATTTTATATTATATTTTATTTTATACATTCATTCATCTTTTTGGAAAAATACTGTTAAAATGTATCAAATAAAATCCATCTGTCTTTTGAGGAAATATTTGTATTGCATTGCATTATATGTTTTGTCCTCCACAATAAAAACTACAAAGGTTTTGATCATAACAATTTCAATCTTAATAAGACATATTATTGGGAGATATAGGGTGACAACTGATATTTATATGCATTTTATGTAAGTAGCTGCTCTGGTTATAAAGATCTCATATATTTACATTACATGCTATCAGAATTTCATCTTACTTTTTAGCCATGTAAATATCAACAATGACACCAAATTGCATATTTTTCCTCAGTTTGTGCCTCTGAATAAAATAAAAAGGTGTTTATTCCTCCTCAAGTATCAAATCATATCAAATATGATACTCAAAAAAACACATTAAATTTATTCTTTTTTAAAATAAGTTCAGTAAACTGTTCCATCAAAAATAGATTTTTCTGACTACTTGTTCTATAAATTTAAAAAAAAAAAAACTATAAAAGTTAATATAACAAATGCTAAAAATATTTTTTCAAGTTATATTTCAAGTAATATATTTCCTTTTTATTTTACATTTTATATTTAAAACAAATTTTTAAATTTTCTTCAACTTTTAAGACTGTTTTGGTTTTATTTTGTAATATATCTACAATAAATTTGTCTGCCTAGCCTAAAACCCCACACCCTGATCTCACATGGCGTTAAGATAACATTCATGTATAGCCTACACATTCACACACACACACACACACACACACACACACACACACACACACACACATGGCCGCCATTCCTTCACACAGCAGCAATCAGTAATCAGAAACCTCTGGCCTGCTTTCCACATGCAGAAAAAGGCAACTGCCAGAGAGAGAGAGAAAAAAAGATTTCACCCAGCCAGTTTACAAGGGCAGACAGCCAATACTGAGAAAGAGAAAAAGAGTGAAAAGGAGGGAGTGAAAGGGCAGGAAACTCCATACATAGCCAACAGGAAGACAAGAGTTGGGGAAGGAAGTGCCTTGTATGGTCACAAAGGTTTCCTGGCTGGCCGCGAGAGACCACATTTCTTTAGCTGGTTGGCTCCCTAAGCCCGGATCACATGACGCGCAGCGGGAGAGGAGAGATTTGAGGGCCTGGGCCACAGCGTGTGTTTATGTGTGTGTTCCGCGCTCAAGCCACTCCCTGCTCTCCTGCTCTCCAGCCCTACTGCTCTGTTACGCAGCTCGCAGTGACTGGGCTAAGCTAAGCTAATCCTTCCAGCTCAGACTATGGTTATGTATGCTTTAAAAAAAAATTAAAAATCCCTCAAACAACCACTCGGGCTGAGCGAGTAACCAAGTCACACATTCCTTCGGCAGTGTCGTCTTTATGTCATAAACAACAAAACAAAACTGTTCAAACTTGTTTTATTAAATGAGGAAAGTTCAACAAAATAAGGAGCAGATCCCACAGCCATAGAGAACTGCTAGTTAGATGTGTTTGAATGCATTTTGGCCAGTTTTTCTGGTACAATACTCATCTGTCTTGTCTTAGAGTAATATTTTATATATGTAAACATCCCATGTTTATCAAGAGCATGAGCGTTTAGCCAGATATGAGGATTCAGGCTGTTTTCACACTTGTTCTGATTGCTTGGTCCAAACCCAGAGTTCAATCCCACTGTCCTCCCCCTGCCTTCACACCTCCCTATTCACACTGAATACAGGGTAAAGCCAGGACGGCTTAAGTGTAATAAGCATAATTATGCATGATCTGTCATTATGTGCATTTTCTTCCATAGCTAAAAATCTTAAATTCATCCTAAACTGTGGAATGCAATTAATCATAATTATCATTATCACTAAGTGTCTCACTTTTCATTGTGTTATTTAAGTATTTGTCCCTTTGGATTCACAACTAAAATAAAATAAAATACAATAAAATACAAAAAAAAGAAAAAAAAAAAGTACATTTGCATGCACAAATAAGCACAATCCTTTGCAACACGGTTTAAACAAATCCAGTTTCAGGTAAATGGGTGCATATAACATCCTAAAGCACATGTAAAGTACATGATTATAATTTTGACTGTAGTGTGTTCTTGGATATTACATTTAATATATTTTAAATTTATTGGATTGCAACATCATTGCAAATGTTTCAGTGGAAATGATGCTGCAGTCATTATAAATGCTTGTCAGTACATTCAGCAGTACACTTATTTAACCATGTTTTAAAGACGATGGTGTAATTATGAGTTCAAATAATTGCACTTGATATAATTTTAACCTGTAATGCTTTTTAAACAACATGCAAAAAATACATTTGGTTCACAATTAAAGTATAGTTATAAGCACATTTAAAGTATATTATTTCAATAAGTACTCTTTTGAATATGCTAAAGTGTACTTCTTTTTGACGGGGGTATTTTTAGATATATCAATTAGTTTTTTGCAGTGAAGAGATGTGAAGAATGCAAACTGACATTTATTCAAACTTAAGAAGTTATAAGAATTACACGAACAATTGCATGGAAAGATACAAACTGTATGTCATAAATGGCATTTTACTTTCACGATTAAGGACAGGCCAGTAAAAATAAATAGCTTTTAAACCAACCCACAAACCTAATTCTGACATCGAATGAACCAACAAACCAAAAGCTAACTGTTAAAATCAAATTAAAGGGGCCACAACTAATGATGCACATCAAAACATATTCTATATGAGTTACAAAGAAATTTCTATGAGTGGCTACAAAACGCTTTGGTAAAGCAAGCCCTCTGATTGTTGGTTCTCAAACAGGATTTCTACATGAGGCTGTTTTACCTTATCAGCTCATGTGCAGGGCAGCATCTGACCTTTTAGACTGCACTGAGAACAGAATAGTCGATTTTCTAGCCTTTGTGTTGGTGAGCGTTTGAAAGAGAGAATCTGAGAAAGAGAAAGAGAGGACATGAAACAGAATCACAGAGATTTGAGTGTTTAAGCCATGCCAATATATCGACAGCAGGTCCATCCCGATGATTGACAGATTGATGAGCAAAAATCAATTCACACTCATTCAGTTATCATCAATTGCTGCCGTCTGAAAGGATTTGGTGTAACTGCATGTTTATTTCAGTGCGTCACAAATCATCATTGATTCAGAAAATAAATGATTATGTTATATTATTAGCAGAGATGTTAGTGGGAAATTCATGTTAGTGTTTGTGGAAGCATGCATATCTAGGCTGGATATTATACAACAGAACAGCCTTTGTATAATTTTAAAGAAACTTTAGAAGCTTCATAATTCCTGGGAAAATTTACATAACAATATGTAGATAAACATAGCAGGTGCATGTTTGTTTAATAATAAAAAATATTGCTTTTTAACACTTAAAGAGGCTCAGATGCATACTGGGACATCAGACCTAGAGAGAAAGAGAGAATTGTGTGTTATTCATAAATCTTCTCTGCATGTGACACTTGTAAGTCCATACAGCTGTAGTGACGTATAGCAAAAGAAGATGATGGATGGATGTGTGTTTGTATGTGTTTGTACACACAGCAAGGCATGGGCTGCAGACGTAGACACAGGGGCAGTGAAGCAGACATCCATATTCTGTAAATTCATAACATACGTTAAACTTAACCACACACCCGCATTGTGTGAATTCAGAGAGCAAGTTCTTAGAAAAACAAAGGTGGTGGATATAATGTAAACACTGAACAATATAATAATGTCACAGACCTAGAAAGCAGAAGGGCAACCTTTTACCTTCAGTCCCTTCAGGAATGCTTCCATACCTGTAAAAGTGTTTTTGTTGAATATTGCACCACACATTTTTTTTTTTTTTTTAGTTTTTTGAAGGCCTTCTCATCAGTCCAGAGCTTCCAAGTCGTTGAATATTTAGGCCAGAATGAAGGTAACTGATTAAGAGTTCATCTTCATTTGGTGCTTTTCACCAAATATTGCATGTTCTTCACTCTTAAAAGTGAAGGTTTTAGAAGGTTTTTTTTTTTCCAGTGATGCCATAGAAGAACCATTTTGGGTTCCCCAAAGAACATTTCAGTGAACAGACGGTTAAAGATTTTTCTTAGTGTGAAGAACATTTTAAGGAATAGTTCATGCAGAAATAAAACTCTGCTGATGACAATCCACCATGTAGATGAGTTTGTTTCTTAATCAAAACAGATTTGTAGAATTTTAGCACTACATCACTTGCTCACCAATGGATCCTCTGCAGTAAATGGGTGCCGTCACAATGAAAGGCCAAACAACTGATAAAAATATCATAATAATCCACAAGCAATCCACACCACTCCAGTCCATCAATTAATGTGTTGCATGTTTGTATGAAACAAACCCATCATTAAGACTTTTGAACTTTAAACCGTCATTTCTGGCCAAAATACCAAAGTCCATAATCTTCAGTAATGCTTCTTCCAGTGAAAAAGTCCATCCTCTGCTGTCTTTTCACATCAAAATCAACCAACATATTTGTTTAGAACTATGAAAACTGGACTACTTTTATTTGTAAACAGTGCTTGATCTGTGCATATTTCTCTCCTGATTCAGATAAGATAATGTTTCCACTGGAGAAAGCAATATTATGGATAGAGGACTCATATTTTATCTGGAAGCAATGGTTTAAAGATAAAAACATCTTAATGATGGACTTGTGTCTTACAAAAACAAAGCTTGTATATTACTTACATTATAAATAGATTATTGTGATGTTTTTATCAGCTGTTTGGACTCTCATTCTGACGGCACCCATTCCCTGCAGAGGATCCATTAGTGAAAAAATGATGTAATGCTACATTTCCAAATTTATTCCCATGAATAAACAAACACATCTACATCTTGGGTGGCCCGCATTCAATTTTCATTTTTGGCTGAACAGATTCCATTGATGTTAAACGGTCTTTATGGAAGCATAGAAGACGATTTTAAATAAATAAATAAATAAAAATCCTATTCCTATCAACTAATAAACAGAGTGAACATGTCCTAATTATATTACTTTTCACTGGGTTCTGGTATTCATCCCACATTAGGTATATGTATATTTGTATGTTGTTCTTGGATACAAGCAGTTTCTGAGTGGCACTTGTGCCATTAATTCCGTCTTTCTAAAGTTCAGAATGTATAGTTTTGCTGTGTGTCGTGCTGATTCAATGCTGCTGCAATTGTTGAGGCTGTATTGTTGCAGTTATGCGATGTGTCCATCTTTTTCTGTCATGGAGCTGTGGCCTGCGCTGTCATTATTTTGAGACAGTTCCACTCGACTCATTAAACATTTTTGCACCTGCAGTTTAGTCTCTTTGGAAATCTGTTAGCTGCTTAAAACCAAAATGCATCGAAAACCTGAAATAAGTTACATATTGACAAGAAAATTTGTAAAACTTTTTTGAAGAAAACGTGCTTGCCGAGCAAAAGTCACCACCACATTGTTTCAGTGCATTGCCAGGTGATTGCTAGGTGTTTCTATATCATATAGTTGTTCAGTGTGTTTTTTACTGTGTTCATATGTGGTTGTTAGGATGTTTTGAGGGGTTGCTATGTGGTGGCCAGGGTTTTGTTGTACAATATGGTTTCTGTCAGGAGAAATAGTTTGTTAAAAAAAATAACAGCACATCTCTCTTTGACAAGTGCTGAGTTAGGTTTGTTCAAATCCCTAACGATAAGCAATAGTAATAGTGGCGTCATCTTAACTTGTACTAATTAACACTGTTAACAATGTTTAATTGTCATACCTCAGCTGAGCTGCTAATTAGCAATCTGCCTGTCTCATCTTTTCAGATGCGTGTTTATTAGTGATGTTGTTGCTTTAAAGTTTAAATAATTTTTTCTTATGATATTTTTTTAATCATTTTATCCGTCCAGCGTGTAGGCCTATGTGTGACTTCCTGACTTGACTAACTCCAACACATGCACACACAAACATGGCTTGGCTCAGTGTCAGACAGTCAATAATGGGCATCCCATGGGAGGTTACTTCACTCAGCAAGATTGTCAGGGTCACGGCAAGAGCCTTTACAGTGTGGGACACATGCGTGGCATAGCTAGCGTTCTTCTGGCTGGAGGAATGTGTGTTCCCTGCATTCATTTTGTTATAAGATTTCCCCAGTTGAAGCACAGAGGCAGTTCAGCTGAAGAACAGGACTCTAGTGGATGTGCCTTTGGACCTGGCAGATGCCACTGAGCTAGAAAAGTGCAACTGAAGGAAATCTGCTTTAAAGCTTTTGTGTTAAAATACCTCCTTCTATCCCAATCCAATACTCAGCAACATTTAGGTTGATTTTAAGTCCATTTCATGCTTTTAAGAGTCAGACAAAAAAGATCAGAAACAGGTAACAAGTCTGTTACACTATAAGTAAATAATATATTAGCTGTATATATATATATATATATATATATATATATATATATATATATATATATATATATGTATGTTGTTTGAATATGACACGTTTTCAAACATTTTATTTTGTCATATTATGCAATTATGGTATGTTTAAGTCCACCTAGGAAGTTCGTATTTATCAACTGCATAGGAAGTCATAATTACTACATCAGTTGTGTTCAATTCATTTGGTCAGAGGAAGATGGCAATGTACCTTTTTGTACATTTTTCAAAATTACACTTATACGAAATGATGAATAAAGAGCGTGCATCAGTGTATTTTTGCTTTTTTATGCAAGACTTATGTTGCTTTTACTTGCTAGTTATTACACTTAAGTTATTGCAAGTTTGTTGCGTTCAAGTGCTTTGTTGTCGGAAAGAAAAGGAATAATGGAGGATGGCCCTTCATGAATTCAGTTTTGCCTGTTTCTTAGGGAAATCTTATTAAAACCAAAAGATGTTTAGCCAATATCCAACCGATTTTGAATAAAATGTAGCGTCTCATTCATTGGTAACCATATACACATTCACATCTACACATCTACACATCTAGATATTCAACTTGCTGATGATTCTGAAATTTCAGTCAAATAAATGCCATTTTCACTGTTCAATACATACAATATGCAATACATACAATATTAAATGGTTATTTATATACATAAATATACATGACTGTAAAGGCAAGAGAAAGCAATGTAGATGTTGTGGGGAAAATAAATAAAACTTTACAGTACTACAGCTATATTTCTATAAGTTTATGGCCCGCACAACATGGAAACTCAGGTATCAAAATTATCTCAGAGTTTCCCAGTTGTAAATATGACTTGAGAGGCCGTTCATGTCCAATTTCCGACTAGGAAACTCGCATTCACGATAATTCTGATAGCAAATGAAGGCAGCATTAAAGAAAGTTTCCAACTCCTAATTACTTGGTGTGCATTCAACTCGTAATAGAATCTTTCCAACGTGTCTTGAGTGCTTCATAAGCCCCCAATGAGCTCGCCATCGCAACATTGGTTCAACTGATGGTGTAAGTTGGGTAGGACTACCTGTTTGTCCATCCAATGGCAGACTTGTAGTGTGTACGAAAAAAGCATGTTTAGGAAAAGTCTCTGGAAACTGTCATTACTCTTGCAATTACATTAGGTGCAGCTAATGGCACAGAAATTACACAGTGCACTGAAAAAGTGTGTGGGATTATATATGTGTGTGTGTGTGTGTGTCTAAAAATGCATTTATCACTTACCTCTTCAACCTCAACATACTCTGATAATTGCTTTCTGACATCCATTAATGTCAGTAAGCTTTTGATGAGAGCTTGAGAGGGAAGTTCTCCACTTCTCCATTAAAGTAAACAGAATTTCGATTTTCATGTGCAGGATTGCTATGCCTGATCACAGAAAACTGCCTTCTGACGATATAAATTAAATTTCAAGTGTCAGATCTGATATTTTTAATAACATGCGCTGTAATTCAGCATCTTTCACACTCATCCTTCTCGGGCCACGCAAACATCTCTCCTGACCTTCGATAAACCAAACGCCTCTCAGCTACATAAAATTTGTCAAAGAGGTCAAAGAGTGACACTGCAGTGGACACTGTGACATATTCCTTTCAACAAATTCCCGAGGACGTTATGAACGAGCGATAAGTTACATCTGCTTTAAAGGCCAATATAAAGCAGAGGAGAATGGCTGGCGAACTGAAGCCGACGGGTAAAAGCTTAGCGCTCATTTCCATTCTTATGTGAGCTTTTACCCTGTTGAACCAGACGGAATAACAGCACGGATCGGAGGGTCATTACTCACAATGGAGTTCTATTAGGGCGCATCAGGGTCCATGGCTGAGCCGCAGCCGGCTGGTCTGAATAACACTTAACAAAGCCCATATTTCCAGCGGGGGGAGAGGGGAAAAAATACCTGTGAGGTACTCTTTTGTAATCCGACGCAATTATCTGAGGCTTCACATACATTAGATCCGGAGAATAGTGTGGGTTAGAAGTAGGGGAGGTTAGAGGGGGTTATTGTGTATTTATAGCGCTGCGGCTGCTTGACAGGCCGGGTCTGCAATCCAATCACGGCTTAACGCTGTAATGAGGATGGGTGTCGGAGCGGCAGGGTTTTTAGTGAAAGTGAGTGTGTTTTTCTTTTCTTTTTTCCTCTAGTGATTTTGTGTTTAACCTGGAATAGCTACAGGTTAGAGATCTGAATACCCATGAGTGTCGCTGTAATGGACAATAACATGTTAAAAGCACATGAGATGTATTACATTAGCACTTTACGTGGCTCGGTTTGTATGTGGACAGCCCTCAGGATACACATCAGAACGAGACTGTATATGATAGCAATACATACATACATACATACATATATATATATATATATATATATATATATATATATATATATATATAATGATCAAAAATACCACTGGTTTAGTTGGTATGACAGAACTGCTGGAAAGTGATTGGAACTGTGAGACAACAGCTAGTTAGTTAAAACAGTTAACTTCCGTTTACACGATAACGATGTACTAAAAATGGAAATGTTTGTGAAACATTTTGTGTACAGATGACAATGTTGTCAAAATTATCCTTGTTCACACAGATCTGCAAAAATATCTAAAAACGCTTTATTATGCATACCAGGCCAGTAGTTGGCGATGCCACTTTTAAATTAAACACTATGTGAATAAATAATATACATGTGCATAATGTCACCATTTCAACAAACTGAGGCTTTTTTAGATACTGATGATAATGGTATTGTTTTCAAATGTTTGCATTTTGTTTGCATTCATTGTGGTGTTAATGAATGGCTGAAACGTTCCTGTTTTTAGTAAAACTATCGGTTTTAGACAAATTTTGGCCAGTTAGCCAACAGTTGGACAATGTCTATTTTTATTCTATCTACAAAAATACTTTTAAAAGAAAGATTTGCTTTTTTTTTTTGCATGTTTCCAAGTAACATACAGACTGACAACTGGTCTGGAACAGAGTATGTAAGTGCCATGTTATAGAGCAGCAGAAATATCACACCCTGCTCAACTGTATGCATTCCACTCCAGCTCCATTCCAGGTTTTCTGGCATTTTCAACTGCCCACTCACTTGTGAGAGAAACCCACTCTGAGCGATCATGAAGCAAGAAAAAACAGACCTACTTTTTCTTATTAGAGTATCACATTAGCTTAGCAACATGCACTAATGGAGAACATTATTAATATCATCTATATACGATAGCTGAGTTTCTGCCTATGTAGAGTGTTCCAAATGAGTCATGTTCCACGAGAATCACAAGCTATCATGTAGTGATTATTTTCATCAACAGAGATACACTTATTACTTGGTCGTGCATCCCTATGTTATTCATAAACAACTTAACCTGGACGACACAATAGCACTATTATCATCAATTATCAAAAGATACACTGTTATCAGTTTTCTAGGTAGTCACATACTAACTATTTACACAGTCCTGTAAGTTCCGCCATCACAGCGCAGTAATTCCAAAAACACACATCTTACAATATCTTATAATAGCACAAAAAAGAGAAAAGTTACAAAAGTTATAATTAGAATAGAGATTAGAATCAGAATACAAATTCGAAAATGTTAAAAATATATCTGTTAAATTTTATTTATCATACCTGTATGTTCTAATATTTATTTAGTTTTTTTTTTTTGTAATGTGTTTTTGTAAAGTTGTAATTTTGTTATAATATTATACTGCTTTGATCTGTTTGCCATTTGCTATGTTTACTATTTATGATTTTTCATAGTGTGATTTTTGGTGAAATGAATTGAAAACAGTTCCAGGCACCATCAAATGAATTAATTATATTAATATAATTAATTAATATTAATAGCCAGTCTGACACTCTCCTCATTCTCACTCGAGATGTCAAATCAATTCTTTACAAAAGCCGCACCATCTTTCATGTTAACGTGATTTGAAAATGGTCGACGTTAAAAAATCCATAGAAATATGAGAGCATTCAGCTCGCCAAACACATCTTCACTGGTCAGCGTGCAGCTCAGCAATCTATTGGAAGCAGATTCTGCACAGCTTATATTAGTATGTAATTTGTATTGCTCTAATTTCTGGGTGGTAAGAGACTACACATTTTCACAGCAGGTAGCCCAGCATCCCTGCCACATGCCCACGCACCCTGGTGACATCAGCCTCCATAGAGAAGAGAGATTGGTTCCACCTCATCACAAGGATCCTAAAAATACTGCAGCTTCTTTCAGTGTATCAAAGACGACCGTGGAGGGGGCACAGAAAGTGAAGGGTACCAGGCATTTTGACTTGAACAAACACATACGCACATGGTGGTCCTCATCCTTTCTGTCTTTTCAATAGATAAAATACTCTTTAGCACCATGCTGCCTTCAGTTTGCACACCTTGCATTGTATGGATCCGTGGCCTTGCAGCTATGTAAACACCGTGGCGGTATTCACTTCGTATTCCGGTTCTCTTGTAGCCGTGCCTATTACAAAGACTGTCACCGAGCAGTATTTGAATTCCCAGTCTCGCGTCCCTGTAAGGATGCCTGTGGCAACAGTGGCAAAGAAAACAACTATGCTATGACACAACAACAACAGCAACAAATTATAATCCCTAGACATTCGTGCAGATACAAAATATTACACTACTAATACAATCAAAAGAAGAAGAGTTATTTTTGCAGGAATCAGCTTTTTTTCTTGAGTTTTGTTTTACCATATTGTTTTGTTTGTTTTGTTTAGCTTTTTTTTGTATTGCCTTGTATTTGTTTTGTTTCCTGTTTGAGGGTTGTCTTGTTTTTAATTTTGTATTTATTTATTTTTTTGTTTTGTTTAGTTTTTATCTAGTTTCGATTTGTTTACATTTTTTGTTTTGCCTTGTGTTGTGTTTGTTTTGTTTCTTGTTTTGTGTTAACTGTTTGTTTTGCCCTGTCTTGTGTTTGTCTTGATTTTTGTTTTGTTTTGTGATAATGTTTTGTTTTGCCCTTTGTTGTGTTTGTTTATTCTTGTTTCTTGTTTTGTGTTCATTTTTTGTTTTGCTTGGTTTTGTTTTCTGTTTGAGGTTTGTTTTTAATTTTGTATTTCTTTTTTGTTTTGTTCAGTTTTATCTAGTTTTGATTTGTTTTTATTTTTTTTGTTTTGCCTTGTGTTGTGTTTGTTTTGTCTTGTTTCTTTTTTGTTTTGTAATTTTTTTTGTTTTGCCCTTTGTTGTTGTTTTTTTTCTTGTTTCTTGTTTTGTGTTTATTTTTATTTTGCTTGGTTTTCTGTTTGTGTTGTTTTGTTTTTAATTTTTGTATTTGTTTTGTTTTCTCTTGTTTCTCGTTTTGCTTCATGTTAATTTATTTATTTATTTATTTATTTATTGCTTTTTGCGTTTTTTGTGAAACAGAATTTGTCTGTTGTTAGTAACATTTCATACCATACATATATAAACATAAAACAAACCAAACAAAAGACAACACAAACAAGCTAAACAAAAGAAACAAAAATAAAGTAAAACAACTCGAAGATGTCTAGAAAGCAGATATTTACAAAAATAACTATTCTTCTTATATAAGTACATACTTCTTATATAAGTTATAAGTTCTTTTGATTGTATATATAAACAGATTTTTAATAACTAAATTTATTGAAAAGAAATGAAAAGAAAATTTATATAGATCTATCTATCTATCTATCTATCTATCTATCTATCTATCTATCTATCTATCTATCTATCTATCTATCTATCTATATACAATTAATTTATTGAAAAGAAAATCCTGAATATCATTTTTAGTTGTTAGTTGTGATCACTTACACATACACAAAGCATTTAGAGCTCACATAAAATAAACTTCTATGAAATATATCTTTTTAATTACTTGACATATAACTTACAGTCTTTGTATAATGTATGAGTTCGCTTTTGACGGCTGCTTTACATCACAGTTTATAGAGATGTGTTTCATTACATGGCAATGTATTTCTCATTTCGACATCAGCCTTCCTCATTTGGCATCCACTGATGAAGTGGTCATCATCCTTACTGGCATGTGCCATTAGTCAGTGGCTTTAGCATGAAGAAAGCCATTGTTCAGTTGCGTAACTAAATGTTTCATTCATATCACTTATTGCATTATTTATCACAGCTAAAGTTCACACACATGATGGCGTTACCTAACAAGTGGCGTGATGAATTTGTGATGGCACATAGCCACGGCTCGCTCTGTTGTCATGGTTAAATGCGATCAGATCAGGCCATGAGAAACTTGTGTGCGACATAGCAACATGCATGTGTGAATGCATTTCTTTTTACTTTCATTACAGCTGTCAGCATGACTATGATGACTTCAGCTTGATAAATCATTGAAACAAATTAAATGCCTGAATAATGGTCATCTAGTGAGGGTTATTTGGAGTGAAACACAGATGGACAGTTGGTCTTGGTGTGTATCTGTGTGCGTCAGGGCAGGTGTCAGCGAGATGGCGAGAAGCCGCTCTCACTGTAATTGACAGGTGGTGTGTGTTACGGCTGAAGTGAAGTGACATCACTGGCATGAACGCAGCAGGTGTAAATGACACAGGACATGCGGAAAAGTGCCGGAACATTCTGCCCAGAGAAACCATCTTACCCGAGAGCAGCAGGACAAAATATAGCCACGGAATGCATGGCTTCAGCTCACGAGTCATTACATTTCACATCAGGAATAAATATAAAACAATATGCTTTCTCAATAAAACAACTTTTGGTTTTGGTTGATATGTTATCAGTGTAACTTATCTGCTAGTTGCCAAGCTTAATCATTAAACAGCATTTTGATATTACAAAGAAAAAGATGTTTTCCCTGTTAGTGAGTTTGCAACTATGTTCTGTAAAACTGAATGGGGTGACGATTTTACTATTTTGACTCATAATTTAAGCTATGCCAACCAAATGTTATTTTCTGTAATCAGGTTAACCTCAAAGTTGACTATTTATTTGCATTAAAATCATAATATTGCAAACCATAACAAAGTAATCAACATATTTGGGAGGGTTACTTTGGAAATGTAATAGGATACAGATTACAGGTTAACCTATTTAAAATGTAATAAGTAGTATAACTATTTCAATTACTTTATTAAAGTAATCTGATTACATTTGATTACTTTTTGATTACTTTTCTAAATTTTAAATTTTTTTCAAACATTTAAAGCAGGAAGGGTTAACCTGACAGTAGCACTCAACACTGATTACTGTCAAGATTACTGTTGTATTAAGATAATAAATTAATAAATTAATTTTAAAGCACAGCCATCATAAAATCAGACTTTATCACCTCTTTTTACTTTGAGATCGTGTAATTTAATAGCTATGATACTGTTTTTGAAATCAAATCTTTGTATAGCAATGACAGGAAACACTGGCATCTAACAATGCTTTGGGGGGAAAAAAAAGTTAATCTTAAAAAATAACGCATATACAGTACATAATCCCAAATAGAAAATAAAACAGTTATTGAATAAGCATGTGTCCTATTCTGTGTCCTAATCTCCTGAAACATTGGTGCCTCATATTTTAAAGCAGTCAATGCAATTTGGGAAAGAAATCAATCAATTCTGTATGTGTGTGAAAATATTCAGATTTAACCCCTTTTTGTAATCGTTAACATTTTCATAAGTAACTGTAATTTAATTACACATTTTTCTCTGTTATTGTTACAGATTACGGTTATATTTATTTTAATTACGTAATTCCGTTACTGTAACTAGTTACTCCCCAACACTGATAGTTTACTGGTAATTAATATACTCCTTGACAATAGGTCACTGGAGATCAAATATAGAACAAATTAAGAGCACATTTACCATAATGTGTTAAAAATGTCCGCTGCAGAAATAAATGACATCACATGATGCTGGTCACATGGTTACAGGGTTTTTGTAAGCAACAGTTGACAGAATTTTTGTGGACATGACTAAAATGAAAATATTTCTTATTTGAAAGAAAGTTAGATTTAACACCTTTTTTCCAAGGTGATTAGATTGTAGGAACAAAAATTAACATTTTTTTTTTTTATATATAACTCAAGACTTGCAAAACCTCTAATTTAAGCACCGTCAGAAAAAATGTGCAAAATTTGTACCTTTAGTTGTGCAACAGCTTGTCACTGGGGAAGAACCATTAAAGGGACTCATTTGCATCTTCTTTACCCCTAAAGGGTTAATATTAGTACTTTAGAGTAGTAATATATGTACCCTTAAGGTACTTACAATATGTACTTTTGTTGCTAACAGGCACCCTTTAAGGTGTCCCTTCGAGGGTTCTGCCCCAGTGACAAGCTGTTGTGCCCCTCAAGGTACAATTTTTGCACTTTATTTATTTATTTGAGAGTGAGGGACACTTGAAGCAAACTAAAAAACAGGGTGCACAAAATATGCATTCTCTTTAAAAATGTGATATTTCTGAAGAAAATTGTTATCATCAAACAATATAACTATCATCAAATGTAGCCTAAATTATTTCCTAGATTTTGTAATGACAATTCCTTTTGGACAATATGCAAGCCTTTTTATGTTTCTGTTTCTTTCATGTGATTTTGCAGGAAAAGGACTGTAACCCTACAAACGGCTTACAAACAGGATCTTCCCCTGCGTCTCTAGCAGATGTGAGATGCGTCCAGACCGATGCTCCTCCTGTGCAGCAGATTGAATGATGTCACTGCTGGCTACTACAGTTTCCCAGAGCATGCGATCGCGATCACAGATGCGATTTCACATCTGTACAGCTCAGTTCTCTGGTAATTTGACACATACTGGCCTTAGAGCGGATCATATCCTGTTGGGTTTGCTTAATACGTGTAAACAATTAATACATTTATGTGTCTAGTATACGCTTTCCTACTGAAGAAGCTATAATGCTATAAATTGCGCAAGGCACATGCTTTGTGAATCTTTGCTTGAAGAGGAAGTATCTGCTCTGATTGTCTGAGAAGCAGACTGAATTCTTACAAAAACTCAGTATCCCTTTGATTTATAAATTGACTTTTTGAATATAGATCACTTTTTTTCTCAAACTGCATACACAAAAACAACTTTTCATCCAATACCGCCAGGCAGCATATCTAGAAATGGGAGTCAGGGTGGGGCAGAGAGTAATAAACTTGAGTAATAATGTTCCTGCTGAAGTTGATGCCTGTTTCCCAAAACTACATTAGTGCCCAAAATGTTGCCCTGTGTGGAGCACCTTTATATAACAGATGGATAGCTTTACTTTTTAATACAAACCCTGCAGGAGGAAAATGACTTTTTGCTTTATATTAGTCATGACCAATGTGGACAGCTCGTAGTGAAACAGCTGTGAGTGTTCACATAATAGCACATGCTCCATTGGCAGATAGGAAGTGCATTATTGATGAGGCACTGAGCAGGTGTATACTATTGGGGTTTGGAATCGGTGTATTTTAGGGTATTTGATGCAAACAGTGACGTATCTGATGACTGTAATCTAGTTAGGTGGTTGTAAATATTCAGAAAGGTCAATGTTTGTGGGAGGAATTTAGGATTTGTCATCAGGGAAGGAATGATATCAGTGCTTACCAAGGGACAAGAAAAATGTGAGCTGGAAAGTGAAAGTCAGTGACTGTGGCTCTGATATGTAACAAAAGTATGCATATTTTAAACCAGTAAATAAAGACTGCTTAGTTATAAAAGTAGGGCCCTATGAAATCTGTTTTATTTTTTCCCCAAATTCCGTTATATTTTTTCCAAATTCTGTTTGAATTTTTCTGGATTCCGTTTTCTTTTTTCCCATTTGAATTTTTCTAGACTCTGTTTTAATGGATAAATAAAATTTTTATTAATCAAAAAGCATGTCTAATTAATTGAAATCATGAAATTTAACCCTAGGCCATATGAAATATGTTTCTTTTTTTTCCTTTTTTTTTCTCAAATTCAGTTTTGTTTATTTATACCAAATCCTGTGTTTTTCATTCTTTTTCTGGATTCCATTTTAATGGTTTCATTAAATTGTAAATCAAAAGCATCTCTAATTAATAGATTATATATATTTGTGTATTTACATTTTTCTGGTAAATAATTTTTTTTTCTGGTAAATATTCCGTAAAAAATTATGTTTTAATAACAATAATCATTATTAGTAGTAATACTATATCATTACATTAGGTAGTATATTAGTCACAGTTTCTTCAAGTTAACTTTTTATATGCTTTTATTAACATGCAGGATTCATAGTAATTTTGCAGCCACTCAGAACATCTTAGCAACCAGAACACCCTAGTAACCACCTATCAACTGTATATCAGCCTTCTAGCAACCACTCAGAAGACCTTAGCAACCACATAACAACATTCTAGCAACTACCCCTTAACAACCGCTTAGAAATTCCTTAGGAGCAACCCAGAACACCAAAGCAACTACCCAGGCACCCTAGCAACTGTAACTGTAGCAACAGTAGTTCAAAGTCTTACATTTCCTTCAAACAATGTTAAAATCTCGTCTAATCACCAGTTCTTAAATGCTGTACGCCCTGGAAATAATTTCCATAAAATACCTCAAATAATCAGGAAACCTAATCATTTTAATAACACTGCTGTTGCACAGAGGCGTGAGAGACCATCTAAAGGGTGAAAGCGTATCCTCTTGCATTTCATCTGTAAAGAGGTGAGCAGATTTGAGAGTTGAAGTGCAAAGCTCTGTGCCTCAACATCATCAATTCTCTCAATTCTCTCTTTCTTTAGCGCTGTCTCTCTCTCTGTCGCCGGCACATTAAAGTCAAGCCCTAATCACTGTGGGGACTTAGCCAATGATGTGCTTATCAAACGGCATATTTCAAAAAGGGATCTTAAAAGGCCTGAGGGCAAAGATGCAATAAGAAAGCATTTGTAGTTGGATGAAAGGGAGAAAACGACAGAGAGAAAGAGAACGAGAGAGGGAAAGAGTTGCATACGGACCTTGCATCAGAAATGGATGGAGCTTATTAGCATATGCCATTTAACTGGGCGCAAGGATCGAGGGATAGACAATGAGAATGAGCACTAGTGCCTTTCCTTCTTTTCTTTTTCATTTTTTCTCCTTCTCACACCCTCCAAAAAAAGGTCCAAAAAGAATAAGAGAACAAACACTTATTTTAACAGGCAGAGGCCTTGAAGTGGAGGCTCATGGGAGAATTGGTAAGGTGGCTTTATTGTGAGTCGACGAGTGGGGAAAAGAGCGACGCATCGTCTCGCTTCCTCCATCTCCATGGCTGTCATTCTCCAAAACTGAGCGAGGCCTCCGTGTCAGCCGGTCGACTTTGATATAAGCAAAAGCAACTAAGTTGCTACGAAAGCCAGCAAAGGGAAAACATTATCAACACATCTAGCGCTCTTGAAAGAGCTCTTTTCTGCTCTCAAGTTGGGCGCGAGGGGCACGTTGTCACAGAGTTGGCTTTAAACTTGTTGTGGGATGGCGCTTTGAATTCCCGCTCCCCTAAGGAGTTTTCAGATGCTGCTAGCGCTCAACTGGTGCAGCCCTGTTGAATATGAAACTCACACCGTTCTGAAATGACCACGGATGTGGGGATTGGGGTTTGTTATCACGGATGCTTCAGAGCAGATCAACGTGTGAAAGTTCTGCCTCTGAATTAATCTGTAGTGAACAAAGCCTTACAATACTAGAGTGATGCGGTGAAAACATAGATCTTTATTCACTTGGATTGCAGTTTTACTATAGCTTGAAAGCATAGTTTATGGAAAACTGAACATGATTATGTATTCACGTCATTCCAAACCCGAAAGAAGAACATTTTCACGTCGGCTTCAGTTATGTTGACGCACCATTTTTGAATCTCGACCCAGAACTTTAACATTTTTTGCATGAACTGTTCCTTTAACCAGAAAGACTTCCTTCCTTTCTAGCTAAAGTATACAAAAAATGCTGGTCAACCATAATCTTTCTGGTTGACCAGCATTTTTAGTCCACTATAGCTAGACCAGCACCAAACCAGCATTACCACACTGGGGTGTGTTGCTTTACAATAACATAACTCGCTGCTTTACAGCCATAGTATGTTGCATTGTTGCATAGCAGGAGAAATGAACTAATCAATTTAATAAACAATTATAAAGAAATGGCAAGTAAGACATTGAAATAAACATGAAATTTTACAACTGAAATATTTTCTTGTAAAACCTATATAATCAATAATCTTTGTTTTACTTACAGCTTCAGAAAAAAAAAACATATATTTTATATTACACATTCATCGTTCAATCACGTTGGTTCAACAATATAGGATTGTCGTTAAAGACAACATGCAGGTGGTGGAATAGTAATCGATTTAAGTTTGAATGAACTCTTTCCCCTGTCAGCTTTTTTAAAATTAATTAATTAATTTATTAATTCATTAATTCATTTATTTATTTTTTACCAAGTTACCAGCCAGCTCCAGCAATTTTGATCATTTTTCACAAAACTTTCATGGGCCCCAGAATATTTTGTTGTATCAATATCTGAACACACAATATATTTCTTCTTCTAAACAAGCAAACAAACAAACAAAAATTGCTATATTCTAGCTTCATGCATGCCATTTTTTCACACTTGAATGTAGGTAAGTTTCTTTAAAAAAAGGAATATTTTGAACAAAAGCAGAGCAAATCACATTTTCTTCAAAGACTTCGTCCAGATCGGATTGAGAATGATAAACAAAACATAGACTGAGTATATCAAGCCCATTAACACCCCAAAGCTTGCACAGTCATATACCTTTCAGTGGGTTCAGCATTTCATTCAGTAACGTTAGGCAGTTTTGATTTATATGCCGTTGAATGTTTGATGATCGCATTAGTTATACGTGTGCTTAAGCAATACTTCTGTTGCTTATTTCTGCTTCTTCTTCAGTTGTTTTTGGATTTGGAGATTCTGTACCATTTCTGAAGGTATGTAATGCGCCCTCTACCGTATAACAGCGAAAACATGGATAGCCGGAAAATTCTGCCAATGGCGGGGAAAGAGTTAATGTTGGATTACTGCTGAAAGTAACGATACAAGTTTGTGATACTGTTTGCGAATGTTCATCGGTTTCAGGAAAAACTAAATCTTTGAACTATGTTGGTAAGGATGGAAATCGCAACCATTGCACAGTTAGTGCTTTTGGGAAACGCACCAATTTGTTCAATGCTGGTCTAAACTGGTGGTTTGAGCGGGGGAGGTTTTTTTTAGTTGAGACCCCCAGGAGACTGTGCGAATGTCTATTAAAGTGACCCTGTGAAATTATAGGTGTGTATGAACAAGTGAACGTCGCTTTCTTCATTGCGGTTCATTGACATCTGATTCAGGGAACGGCTGTCTCACTGAAGACTTTTGCTGAGAGTCAATTTGGGATTATGAGACCAATTACCCTAATTACTTTCCTTTGTGTTGTTCTTTGCCTTCAACTCGCTCTGTCTCACGGTTGTTATTCCTCTTTTAGATGCATTCGAATTTGGTGCTGCTCTGTGGCTTCATCTTTTGGGCTGATATTGCCTCATAGTTTGGGAAAGTCCCCCTACACAAACAGGCCAATTTTTCCATCCCAGGGCTGCTGACACACCCTAAAAGTCTGAGATTTTAACATATTAAGCAGTGCGTCAATTGGTCTGACTATACATGTGGCGTTGTAGCATCTGATTAAAGAAACTCTTCTCATTTCTTTCTAATCTGTTCACCCATATGGTTACGTTTATATGCAGTAATAAGTTAATCAACCTTTATGGTCTTTGGCGTTTTACTATGATAAATGAAGAAAGAAATGTATAGACATACCACACATTTACATTTACTCCCACAACTTCTGTCACATTAAATCTGTTCAACTTGTATCTTGCCCGTCAAGACAGTTTAACTGAGCTATAACGAGCTCACAAAGCGCGTACGGATGCCAGGATGGAAAGAAACAGAGAGTGTTTTTTCATTTGATCTTTTTGGTGGCAGAGAAATTAGTATGAGCAGATTATTATTTTTCTTTTACAAAGGCATTCATGTAGGAATGTAAAACATACAATAGAGCAAAAGCTGCCTTACTCTTAAAAGCAACTTCGATATTGAGACTTTTTTCCCCCTGACAAACTCAATAGACACGGAAGCCCATTACAAGGGCGCCTTATTAGTGTTGACTGATTTTACAAGATTGCTATCTATGTATAATTAAGCCCCAAGCGCATCCAGTCACATTCGTACATGCTATCTTTTGATAACATATTCTCATGACGCCCAGGAGCTCTTTTGATAAGTAATAAAGAGAGACAATCTGATCTGCCGTATCAACTCCATGATTGGCTTCTCAGTTTGCCGAACTTCTGAACAAAAGGATGCATCAGTACATATATTTTTGATGTCACGTTTTTATTTATTAATTTTGTTCTCTTTTTTTTTCTTTTCCTTTTTTGCTCTAGGTTATATTGCAGTTTTGATATCTTTTGTTATGGAAGACGTATTCAACTGAAAGCTTGGATGCTTTCAGAGCTACGCAATTGTAAGACTTTACAATAAATTAATTATTTTAAAAATACACACTGTTTGAGGATGAAACATTGTCATTATTAATCTAAGCTACTGAAATTATTCATTGCAATCAGCTACTCTGTCATTTTAATCACATAACATTTTATTATGAATCTATGCTGTCAGTTGTGTGAGAAAATCTGGTAATGATTTAAATTTTGTAACTTGAGACCATGAACTAATGGCTTTTAATGACATACTGTATTACAATAAATTGTTTTTTTTAATATGCAGTGGTGTGCGTGTGTGTGTTCACTCTATAAAGCAATATTCATAGAGACCTGTTGCTAAGCGATGAAAAGCACGACAGGGATTCAACATATATATTTATATATTTAGGTTTTATTTATAGTTCTGTTCTTGAAGGATATCTTGTACACCAAATATCCCATTGGCAGTTAAGCGCATTCAATGTGTTTAGAAGCCATAAACAGTCACTTTTTCAAACAAACACAAATACAAAATAAAAATAACAACAAAATAATGGACCGCATGTAAATAACATACAAAAAATCCCATGCCTACTCAGTAGGTAACTACAGCATTCCAACTCCTCACGATGTAGATATGTACATTTCCGTTACAAAAATATAGTTTATAGTTTTCTTTTTTGCTTACATCCCAAAGAAATGCAGTGCCCTCAAATCCTTTCCCTTCTTTCCTTGAAATGACTTTCAAAACAAACAAAATCCCTTACACCTTAAGGCTAGATGCAATGCATCCACACGCTGATATCTGTCAAAACATCTGCAAGGCTTCACAAAAGGCACCAAAAAAATTGAAGATTTGTGGTTGATTCTTTTCTGATGTTTTTTTCCCCTCCATTTAACAGGTTCTTGTTGTCACATTTGAGAAAGAGAAAGATAGTACCAGTGGATGATATTTACAAAATAAGAGAAAATAACATCACTCTTCCACATGCGTCAGAATACTTAAGTGCTTCTAGTCAAACAAGGTCAAGAACTTATCACAGCATTTTTACTACTTAATACAGAATTTATCTTATAAAATATGGCCCTGCTCAAGAATAATACAATGCAAATATTCAAATCAATTGTCACAACAATGGTACTAAAAAGTAAAAACAAAAAGGAAACATGGCACATGTACAATATACTGTAGCTTATGTATATTATTCAAACGTCTTTTGTAACTGTACACCTGTCGAGTCAAGCTTCTGTCGAGCCTGAAGCCCACAGGCTTCGACTATACCGTTTTAACGTCCTTTAGTCATTCCGTGTCGCAAGTACGTCTGTGCACGCACAGTCTGAGGGAAAACTTGCCAAAGCCTGTTGCTTTTGTTTGTCATTTGAAAGTCTCATACGCCTCATTTGAAAGGATAGGATTTGAAGGGAGAGAACGACACAAAAATCCCTTTTGTCTTCAAAAGTCTTTGCTGAGTCCTTGACTGTTTTGCAACTGAGCCATGTTGGGAGCATGGGCAGAAAAGTGCTTTTTTGCAGAGGGGACTTAGAAGTCACTGATGCTTTCTCTTCCTTTGAGTCAAGAGAGAACCGGGAGGTGGGTGTCAAAAGTCTCAGCAGATGTCGGATGTCCGAGGGGAAAGTGCGGCTTGCATGTCGGGCAGTGGGGTGGTGACGGGAGAACTGTAGATGTTGCTGGCCACTGAGGTAGGGAAAGAGGTGGCCATCTGCGTCTGGAAGGTGCTGGTCGCCGAGGGGTAAGTGGTTGCGATGGAAGGGGAGGGGTAGGAGGTATGCACTGGCGAGGAGTAGCAGGAGTTCACTGGGGATGGGAAGGAGGAGACCGGAGAGGGGTACGAAGTGATGGGAGAGGGGTAGCTGGACACTGGCGAGGAAGCTGAGATGGATATGTTTGCAACTGAGCTCTGCACTGCAGTGGTGCCTTTCTCCACCTTTTTGTCCTTCTGCCGCAGGTGGATCTTGGTATGGCGTTTGCGCTCATCGCTGCGGGCGAACTTGCGGCCGCAGATCTCACAGGCGAAGGGCTTCTCGCCCGTGTGCGTGCGAATGTGGGTGGTCAGGTGGTCGCTGCGGCTGAAGTTGCGCATGCAGATCCTGCACTGGAAGGGCTTCTGGCCGGTGTGGATGCGGATGTGGCGTGTCAGCTCGTCTGAGCGCGAGAAGCGGCGATCACAGGTCTCAACGGGGCATGCGTAGGGGCGCTCGTGGGGAGGTGTCTTGCTTGGCCGGTTGGGGTACTTGCGCATGCGACTGGGCTTGATGAGGTGAGACTGGTAGACGCTCTTCAGGTCCTGAGAACCGGTTTGGGTGGCAAAGGCCTTGATGGTGGATAACGGCGTCAGGGAGGGCTGCTGACCCGCTTGCGTCTGGAAGGGCTTCTGGTCGGGGGCCACCAAGCTGATCTCGCTCTGCTGTTGGGGAAACAGGTAGTCGGGGATCATCGGCACAGGGAAGCTGGTGCTACAGGCCTTGCTGTTGGGGTATGTCGAAGGGGGGTACTGCAGTGAGGTGCCCACTGTGGTGGCGAAGTTTGGGCCAGTCTCAGGGAAGATGTCTGGGCTGGCACTGGAGTAGGTGGGAGCCGCTGAGTAGATGGGGTTCGGCTCGCTCTGGTGGACGGAGCAGCTCAGGCTGGCGCTGGATGTGGATGACGAAGTGGAAGAGGGGATGGAAGACGAAGAAGAGGAAGAGGGGGGAGCTGCCTGAGAGGTCGAGGACGGAATGGAGGTGGGGGGCGGGTTGATGCCCACCAGCCCGCTCACCAGGCTGAACAGAGGCTCAGCCCACAGACTGTTGCTGCAGTTGGTGGCAGGTTCGAGGGTGAAACGGCCCGTGTAAGAGATGGGGGGCAGCCGTTGGGTGGAGTAGGTCTGATCTGCCAGAGGTTTCTCGATGGAGATTTCTGAAAGCGTGTCTGCAAAAGCAAGCACAAAACAGAGAGAGAGAGTGGATTAGAAACCATAGCACAGCTAGTTAACTCTAAATTGTCTTGAGCTCATTCGAGGGCACATAAATGATCCCAAAGGTGTTTTAGTTGGAGGGTCCTGCTGGCTGTCGAGACTGTGTTTTCCTACAATCTCAGACAGAGCAGCAGGTGCTAATGGAGCGCAGGGGCACCCCCCCCACCAAAACACACACACACACACATATTTGCCGATCTCCCTCGGAGACAAGAGCCAGCGCAAGCTAAACCATCTGCATGTAAGCTTCCCTCAGCGCTCTCTTTTTCATTACTGTCATCTTGATCTCTCTTTTCTACTTGCACAGCTTATAGTTATTCAATCTGCACTTTCAATGTTTCAAAAATTGGGTTTAAAATTAAGCTGTTTTGCAAATTCTAAAAGTCTTTAATTTTAAAAGTCTTTTCATTCATTCCAATGATTTTACTTAGTAATAACTACATAGTAATTGCTGTCAGCTTTGGTTAAAATTTTAAACTTTACATCAGTGCAGTATAATTTTTCACAGTTCACATTTAAACGTGAAGACACATTATTATTAACTACTGAAAACAACCACATTTTTGCACAAGCAAACAATTCTGGCAATTCTCTGTATGAAAGCAGCATGCAGCTTTTTCACCATGCAATTTAATCAAGAGGGATTTAGCGCTTACCTCCAGCAAGGTGATCAAAATGCTCGCCGGGCTCCCCAGAGCCAAAGCCTGTGCCTTCAGGTGCCGTGGCATTGAGGAATGGGGTCCCTGCAGAGTTCAGCATGATCATTTCCTCCAGCTTGGGGTAGTTATCCATAGGGGAGTGAGGGAAGCTCAGATGGTCGGAGATTTGCAGAGCAGGCAGGAGCATCTCTGTCTTGGCTGCAGCCATCTCTCTCTGGAGTGTGCTCGGAGAGGAGAGAAGTGCGCTGGAGAGATCAGCAGCTAAACCCTCTGGGACGACAAATGTGAAGATGCTGCGATGTCTGTCTCTCCTTCTTTCTGTTGATCTCCTCACTCTCACAATTTGTCTTCTTGTTGTCTTCCCTCTTCTCCGTTTTTGATTGTCCAAAGATGCAGAACAAATCCACTACGTCTCAGATCAAATAAATGAGATTCAGAATGTCCCTTCTGATCATTCCCTAATTTTCACTTTTTCAGCAAATTAGGTCGCTGTTTTGTTTCTGTGGTTGTTTTGAATTGACTTGTCACATTTATTTAATGTGTTTGTTATATATCTCGCAACGTGTTGTCTATCAGCTGTCTGCACTAGTGCTGAATCGCTTGGGCTCTCTAGGCTCTTTCTCAGCTCAGAGAATCCCTACTCCTTTATATATCCTCTTGCCGTGACGTAGATGTCCATATTTGGACTGGAGGAAGCCCATATTTAGGCACTGCAGTGGAGGACACATGACGTTTGCCTAGAGGAAAAAAGCAGATTGGGGAGCTTAAACATTAAGTCTGTGCATTAAATGGAGGGGAGATGCCCGTTCCTCCTCCACAGCAAATCAATGCGTGGTAAGCGCAGTGTCTCTCTGAGAGAAAGAGAAGCGCAAGTCTGCCTTTTCTGCTCGAAACTCTCGCTAAAATTTCGGGTTTCCCGTCTGCGCTGTAGCAGAGCCCTGGCCGGAAGATCCCGCTCCGCCATGCCATATAAGGTCGTGACTACATAAGGCTTGATTCCGGTGGGTTTCCACTTCCATGCCCTTATTTGGAGTTTCCTGATGTAGCGCTGATCGGCGCTTGGCAGTGAAAGGGAGGCTTGGGTGCAATTGAAGTCCAGAGCTCCGCACAATAACTAATGTCAGCATTATGCTGCCTCGCCCGTCCCAAGATTTATGAGAGAGAACTTTTTTTCTCAACACTTAAACAACGGTGCGCCTTCAGTGCAGAAATATATTTCAGCATTAACACGGGCACTTTAGTTCATAATAAAAGTGTAATTCTAATCACTAGAAAACAAATGCTTTACAATACACATGCAAGAAAAGCTTATTTATTCCGTCGTACTGATCTCTTTACGAATTCAGTATATACCCACATGCAATGCAACGCAGTTTTCCATAAGTGGAGCAGCACAAGAGCAGCTTTGCTTTCTGTTTTGTTTTGTGCAACTCGTTATACGCTGTTTTTTAATACGATTAATATGATGTTTCTTCGCTATTATTATTATTATTATTGCTACAGGGTATAGCCTATGCTGATTTTCCATCTGAAAAGTGCCCAAACCCCCGTTTTTAGCATTATAAATGACATTAAACAGAGCTAATATATGTTTTTAGATTAAGTCCCCATATGTTTTTTTTTTTTTTTTTTTTTTTTTTAAATAGTTTTATATTTCAAACTTGAATTAAACCGGCTTGCTTGTTTTGATGAAGAGGCGACACTTGTCTATTCATTGCACGGCCGGCGCGTTGGCACTGATGGATGGCGGGTGCTGACAGAGGAGAGAGGAGATCTGTTTAATTGGGGGATGTCCCGGACTCGATACACAGGGATCCTCTCTGTCACTCAGCGCCCGACACCCATGCAAATAAGCGCTGCAGCACGCTCTCCGGACGCCGGTGGTGTACTGATGCTCTGTAAATTGAGGAGAACAGCAGGGAGTGCGCCGTGGCTTTGGCAGGGAGATCGATGTAACTTTGCTGACTCAATAGACTTTAGTCAGAGCAAATGCCATTTTAATTTAACGTGAACGAAAACGAGGCTGTGAGGGTCGGAAGAGCAGTTCATTCAGTGTTGGACTGTTGTCTGAAATTCCAAAAAGTGGACAAAACATAGACAGTACAACATACTGAATGGATTTTCACCAAATGCTGAATCAGAGTTTTAGGCTACCTGTTGCAAAACTGTTTGCAACCTCTCTAATAGGCTAAAACTGCTTTTTTTAAGTAGCCTAAATGTAAAGTGCTAACAAAAATAACATGATGGACACCATATGTGAGCAGGCGGTGTGTTTATTTATGAGCTGTTTAAAGCAGTTTATTGAGTAAGAAGTTCTTGTGACGTCAACTGAAAAAAGAAAAGGCCGTTTCACAGGTGTAGCAGGTTATTACATTATGATGCAAGATTACAAAGACATTTTTACTTTAGAATAACATCGTGCACTGTTAGACCAGGATCCTCCTATGCATTTTGTTTTACAAATTAATAAAGCACTGCATCTTCTAAAAATCTTCCACACATTTTGATTGATGATTGCTTGCCATAAACTAGAATATAACAAAAGATAAAAATGATCACGAATAGGCTAAAGTAGATTTTGATGTAATTGCACAGGTGTCTCGAAGAGAGATGTAGGCGAATGTCAGGCGTCTAATGATCAACAACTTTATATAACTAGAACCTCAGATGAGAAAACGGGGTGGCAGTTGGTGACTCACTTATAAGTTTAACAAGAGTAGTGGGAGGGTGTTCCCTTACCAGGGAATGGGGGTGGAAGAGATGGGACAGCCTGGGTAGCTTGTCTAACCTGATGTGTTATTGGCTTGTGTTTGTATATATATATATATATTTATGCTCATGTGGAGGGGGTTTCTCCTTTTCCTTGTTATGAAAGGCCGGTTCTCCCCGCACCTACGCCGAAGCCCACGCCTGTGTCTGTCCTCGATCGCTCGGTCTATCTCCTGCTGGTTAATATTTCATTAAGATCTGCCAGCCAGCCTGGGTACAGAGAGAGAGAGAGCACTTCACACCCCCACGTTCAGAGGCAAATACCAGGCATCTGCTGGAATTAATCACTGGCTCTGGCTGGCAGCCTGATGGAGATGCTCTATCTCTCTTTCTCTCTCTCCTTCGCCCACCTCTGCCAGCCCCCCCAACCTGTGCCATCTCCATCATCAGCATAAAGGTGAGCCGAGGAGCACACAGGATGACTGGCTGATATATGAGTATTTGACAGTGAAGTAATGGTCTGACTTGGTTTAGATCAGACAAAAATACAGCTAAGAAAAGACTTCTATGAATATGCATGTTCTTGTTATTGATCAAGGAGAGTGGAGAGAATGAGAATTTAGAAGCAAATACTCTTAATCAGGCTGTTTTTATCTTCCATTAATGTAGCGTCTTGCTATATATATATATACTTAGAAGCACTTTCAATAAATGTGTTTGCAAGAAGGAGATAATGTATTGATATGTCTGGCTCAATAACCTTTTACAAGGGTTTGCTCATTCTGAGTTCTGTCTGGTTAGGCCTTTCAACACAGCAGTGTAAATCGTTATTGCTGTGAATCAGGCTTTAGTCGAAGAGTAGTTATCGAAACATGGTTTTAAATATGGGTGTCAACTGATAAGAATGAAAAAAGCTAACTTGAGATCAAAATTGATTATAGGTACTTTCTAAAATCTATTTTGTTGGTCTTGTGCATGAATCTTTAGTATACATTATTCACCTTTTAAATAAGGTTTGTTTATGTAATCTTTCATCAGGGTTACATAACTTGGGTCCCAAGGCCATTAATTCATCAATTTTCAATGGATAAAATAAAGTGTACATGTTTACTCACTAAATATCATGTTTCATTTGCAATGACGACATATTATGGAATTATAATAGGTTGTGGATATAATTTCATATTAAATTTAATCTGTGCAAAAGAATAAAACAAGTTTTAGCTTGAGTGTTTGGTGTACACGACCTTCCCAAAGTTTGTTTTTTTTAATACTTTTGAAATTAATACTTTTATTCAACAAGGATGATTTACATTTATGAAAAGTGACATTAAGATAATTCAAATAATTGCTTTTCTTTTGAACATACTATTAATCAAGTATCCTAAAAAATGTATCAAGCACAACTGTTTTCAACTTTGATAATAATACGAAACGTTTCTTGAGCAGCAAATTAACATATTAGAATGATTTCTCAAGGGTCATGTGATACCGAAGACTCTGATGCTGAAAATTCAGCATTATCATCACAGAAATAATAACATTTTAAAATACACTGCCCGTCCAAAAAAAAAAAAAAAAAGTCACCACCTGGATTTAACTAAACAAATCTGGGGTTGCTGCAATTGGTCAGGTCTAGGTTCAGCAATGTTATGTGCCCAAAGAATGAGGTCAGCTGACTACCTGAATATACTGAATGATCAGGTTACTCCATCAATGGATTTTTTCTTCCCTGATGGCACGGGCATATTCCAAGATGACAATGCCAGGATTTATCGGGCTCAAACTGTGAAAGAGTGGTTCAGGGAGCATGAGACATAATTTTCAAACTTGGATTGGCCACCACAGAGTCCAGACCTTAACCCCATTGAGAATCGTTGGGATGTGCTGGAGAAGACTTTGCGCATCGGTCCGACTCTCCCATCATCAATACAAGATCTTGGCGAAAAATTAATGCAACTCTGGACAGGAATAAATGTTGTGACATTGCAGAAGCTTATTGAAACGATGCCACGGCGAATGCGTGCCATAATCAAAGCTAAAGGTGGTCCAACGAAATATTAGAGTGTGTGACTTTTTTTTTGGACGGGCAGTGTATATTAAAACAGAAAACAGTGTAAACATATTTTACTGTATTTTGATCAAATAAATGTAGCCTTAGTGAGCATAGGATGCTTCTTTCAAAAACTGACCCCAAACTTTTAAACAGTAGTGTATATTGTGTGTTTATGTCAACTAACATATACATTTGTATGTGTTCTAGATATGTTCCATTACATTATTCTGCCCAACCGAACCTGTGGATATTTGTTACATACTCATCTACATCAGGCGCTAACCACGGCGTTTGTCGTGACTGTGATGTAGGCCCTAAAGCACGACTTACAGTATGTCCTGACATCTGATGCACACATTTGTGTCATTAATATGACAAATGCCATGAAGCCACTGCACTCTTGGGATTATTAGCCAGCAGAAGGTTACAGGCGACAAGAAAACAATTACCAGAGCCTACGAGGCAGCGACCGAAAGCCAGCCTCTGAGACCTGCCCCCAACTGAGTCATTGCCTGCCTTTGTGCTCTGTTTGATGTGTACAACAAAAGGAGGTTCAGCTATGTGTCAGAAGACCAGTACCTGAGGCCTATCTGTTACATTTAAGGGGACTTCCTGAAAAGAGCTGCTGCACAGTTAGTTTGCTAATCTAAATAAATATAGAACGGCCTAATGGGTTCTAAAATTCTTAAATGTAATCGAGTCACAGATTTTCACCATGAATGGTTAGGCCATATGTATGAAGTATGAGTAAGATATAACCATTTACAGTGGAATAAATGTCTAGCTAATTTTAGTAGCTGGTGCGAAACAACAGAGAAGTGAAACTGAATGACTTGCATGGTTTGGTACAGTTTTTAATGGATCATTGCCTTGTTGTTTCTTATGCAATATTCTTTCCATCTGTGTTTGGGTAATACAGAGTGTAAACTGGGAGTGCAGTGTAGTGGTAAAACCGGCCGGCTGGATTTTTGTTTGAGAGTTTTAACTGGGTGTGATTCCACATTCATTTGAAGACAGACGCTTCCAGATTTCTGCTAAGCTCATATTTCACTTTTCGCTGCTCTCAGTTCTACATGAGCTACCACATTTCCTTTTTATAGTCTATTTAGAGATGAAGGATGTTCTTTAGTAGTACAAAACTACATTTTATTTGGAAAATGTAAGGTGCTTTCCCAAATCGCGAGCCGTGATGCTAGTGTGATGTGTGTGGCTAAGGAGTTCTGAGTGATTGTTAGCACATTGCTATATGGTTACATTATATATATAGAGAGAGAGAGCGTTTTACACAATAGAGATTGTGTCAAAGCAGCTTTACAGTGTTAAACAGGAAAAAGGTGTGTTGATAATGCAAGAGGACAATAGAAAACAATCAGTTTTCCAGTTAAACTCAGTTCAGTTCATAAAGGCCTCTACAAAGTGCATAAATGCTATAGTTAGGGTCAAAGAGGCATTACAAGCAATATCATTTTTTTCTTTATTGTAGATGCAGGTTTATTAAACAGCCCATTGTCATGTAAATATTATTTTCAATATTTCATGGAAGTTTCAAAGTGAAATTTTCAGTGACTGGCACTAAATAGGGTGTTCAGTTTTCTGTGAAACAGTTAAACATGACTGTGGCAACATTTTATTAAGCTGGTTAATGCTCTATATCAGAAATGAAATGTCTGGTGAGTGCCTATAAAAGTTTAAAAATAGCATAACACCTACACTAAACGCTACCCTAAAATTAGCTGATAGTGTTAACAGAAGCAAATGTGAGATAAAAACACATTTGCTGAAGCATCCATTTTGGCTTTCTTCTACACATCTTTCAGCTTTTTTATTATGCTTTTGCATTTCACAGGACTCTTCGATCACAAATGCATTGCTTTACCAGGTGCGCTACCGAGCAAGTTTACTACGTTAGAAAAGTCATATACAGGTGCATCTCAATAAATTACAATGTCGCTCAGATTTAACAAAAACCCACCAATTTAATATCTCAACAAATTAGAATATGGTGACATCCCAATCAGCTAATCAACTCAAAACACCTGCAAAGGTTTCCTGAGCCTTCAAAATGGTCTCTCAGTTTGGTTCACTAGGCTACACAATCATGGGGAAGACTGCTGATCTGACAGTTGTCCAGAAGACAGTCATTGACACCCTTCACAAGGAAGGTAAGCCACAAACATTCATTGCCAAAGAAGCTGGCTGTGCACAGAGTGCTGTATCCAAGCATGTTAACAGAAAGTTGAGTGGAAGGAAAAAGTGTGGAAGAAAAAGATGCACAACCAACCGAGAGAACCGCAGCCTTATGAGGATTGTCAAGCAAATTCAAGAATTTGGGTGAACTTCACAAGGAATGGACTGAGGCTGGGGTCAAGGCATCAAGAGCCACCACACACAGACGTGTCAAGGAATTTGGCTACAGTTGTCGTATTCCTCTTGTTAAGCCACTCCTGAACCACACACAATGTCAGAGGCATCTTACCTGGGCTAAGGAGAAGAAGAACTGGACTGTTGCCCAGTGGTCCAAAGTCCTCTCTTCAGATGAGAGCAAGATTTGCATTTCATTTGGAAACCAAGGTCCTAGAGTCTGGAGGAAGGGTGGAGAAGCTCATAGCCCAAGTTGCTTGAAGTCCAGTGTTAAATTTCCACAGTCTGTGATGATTTGGGGTGCAATGTCATCTGCTGGTGTTGGTCCATTGTGTTTTTTGAAAACCAAAGTCACTGCACCCGTTTACCAAGAAATTTTGGAGCACTTCATACTTTCTTCTGCTGACCAGCTTTTTAAAGATGCTGATTTCATTTTCCAGCAGGATTAGGCACCTGCCCACACTGCCAAAAGCACCAAAAGTTGGTTAAATGACCATGGTGTTGGTGTGCTTGACTGGCCAGAAAACTCACCAGACCTGAACCCCATAGAGAATCTATGGGGTATTGTCAAGAGGAAAATGAGAAACAAGAGACCAAAAAATGCAGATGAGCTGAAGGCCACTGTCAAAGAAACCTGGGCTTCCATACCACCTCAGCAGTGCCACAAACTGATCACCTCCATGCCACGCCGAATTGAGGCAATAATTAAAGCAAAAGGAGCCCCTACCAAGTATTGAGTACATATACAGTAAATGAACATACTTTCCAGACGGCCAACAATTCACTAAAAATGTTTTTTTTTTTTTTATTATTATTGGTCTTATGAAGTATTCTAATTTGTTGAGATAGTGAATTGGTGAGTTTTTGTTAAATGTGAGCCAAAATCATCACAATTAAAAGAACAAAAGACTTAAACTACTTCAGTCTGTGTGCATTGAATTTATTTAATACACGAGTTTCACAATTTGATTTGAATTACTGAAATAAATGAACTTTTCCATGACATTCTAATTTATTGAGATGCACCTGTACATGGAGCTAAATATGCCAAAATGTATTAGTTTGCAAATCATGCTCTGTGGTAAAAGTGTTTTGAGGTCTTAACATAGTATTGTTCATGGATAATGTCTTTATTAATCAGTAATCTGGCCTGTAATCATAATTTGTGTGAAAAGTAGCAAATGTTTTACTGCTACTGGTGTTAATTTCAGCTGGCATCTGCAATGAAATGTATATATATTTAAACAAACATGAATACATTTGAACCAATAAACAGGTTCCGTTCTTTAGGAGTTTACTTGTCCTCAAGATACATTGTGTATATCAACCTGTTACTGTCTACTCAGTGGACACAGTGTCAGGTGAGGTTAGGTTGGAACGCTGGACCACAAGATCTTGTCAATTCAGGATTGCCTGCAGGTAACTCACCAGCGTCTGCAGCCAGAAATGGGGGGTATTCCAGAATCATACAATAATCATAACCATTGGAACACAACATGTCATGAAAGATGACAAGCAAGAGGGAGACGTGAACCCGAAATCATCCCGACAAACAGCACAACAGCAGTGGTGAACCTGGACAAAAGAGTGAATAAATCAGAAAGCCCTGTCAGAACAGCTCCAGTCTGAATCTCAGTGGTGAAGTAGTTCTCAGTGAGATAATGTTGAGGCAAAGGTCCACAGTCTCTAATTGGATAAAGAAAAGCTTTGCAGGTCATCCAGTTCGTTAGATATGGGTTACGATCCCCAGTCATGATTTAACACAATTTTAAGCTTTTTATGGACAAGACTCTCATATCCCAATGAATATCATTTCTCACACAAAGTGCATGAAGGATGCAACTCGGGTTACATTAGATTTTTTCACTGATATTATTGCACTGCGTGGTGGGGTTGCACTTCACATTATTCACTATGACCATATTTAAAATTGATGAATTGTGGATTTTTCACAGAGCTTGTTGCAGTGTTTTCTGGGATTGCTTTATGTGTGAAGGAAGGACACATACAATGCTGTGCGGTATCCAAGAAGACAGCATAATTATACACTTCCTACTGTTTGGAACAGCCTTCGCTTCAGGAACAAGCCTGTGACGCCTTAAAATACTGTCTGGGAAGGCAGCTTTAGGTGTTGGAGCAGAGCACTAATTGACAAATACAGTTAGTATTGATCGAATGGTGAATTGGAGGCCTTGGCTACGAGTATAATGTTCAGAAATTGTACAGATGGCATAGTTTTTATGGAATGCTAGCAGGCATATATCATAATGCAGATTTGAGACAGCTGTTTGGGTTATGTCACTAATATCGTTCCAACCACCGCTCCAAAAACTGATCAAGGTCTATTTCGCAGCTGAGACACGCTCTGGTTTTGATATTAAACTGTACATTCATATTTTTGCATTAACAAACGCTATTTGCCGTATGAAAGTTACCATCCAACCATCCAACCCCCTCCCCACTTAAGACAATCTTTATGCACATGTAACCTATAGGTGAAGGCTAGAAGAGACATAAACAGCAACACTATAGGATGTGCTCTTGTTTTGAACTCATAAAACAAGGTTCTCTGTTAATGGGAAAACCGTGACTTGTGTTTTGATAGCACACTGAAAAGCTGCTACCCTGGACTTGCTAGGGCACAGATTCGACAGCTCCTTCAAATAAATCTGTTGATGAAAGATGAATACATACACATTACATCTCTTATGGCACACCTCTTCAGTGACCTACGCACAGGCGTCACTGTGTTTTAAAAAGTAGTGGGAGCAGCCGACAGGGTTAAATGAACTTTTCATCACATATTTAGTTAGATAACTTTGTTCATCTTCCATTTTTGATCCTGAGATTGTAGGTCACTGGATAACCTTTGTGAAAAATAAGTACACTTTAGCATATTTTTAAAAGGAGTACTTATTATGGAAATAACACTCTGTAAAAGAATATACTTACGTGCGAATGTTTTTGGAAATTTAATTACTTGTTATTTGCCATCAAATAGTTGAACTTTAGAGTGATTTTGATCAATTTAAATGGGACTAAAGTACATCTTTATGCGTAATTTTATAATTATTTATATTGTCTTTTAAATATGGTTAACGTGCACTGCTTAATGTACTGACAAGCATTTATGGCAAACTAAAATATACTTTAATGTCATTTCTATTGAAACTTGTATGTCATGTATATAAATATATTTGCAATTACAGATTTGTAATGATGAAGTTCCAAATCAGAACCTTTAAAATATAGCACTGAATAACACACTAAGGTTAAAATAAGAATCAAGTATTTTACATGTGCTTTAGTATGTTAGTCAACACAGCAAAATAAGTGTGCTTATTTAAAACACTTTAATTTAGTGTCATTTTTACACATTACATGCACTTACTATAGTAATACCAGTAAAATATGCAGAATTACAAGTGATTAACCCTTATTAACTTAAACTAAATACATATTACTCATGTAAATATTACTTATTCATATAAATAAAATATTTATTTATGCAATAAATATTACTAATGTGTAATTACACTGTAACAAAGGCACTTTAAAGTGAAGTGCAGCCAAAAGTGTACTGAAGTGTGTTTTAAGAAACAAAGTCATGAACTTTTACTGTCTTTAAGTGCACTTAAGTAGCCTTTTATTTCATTAATATTATATTATCTGTAAGTAAAGTAGGATGCTTGTGCCTGCCTGTAGTACAACCTCACCGTTTCATCTCAGATCTCAGATTTAGCAGTAGCACGTATCACATCTGGCACACTAGCAAATACGTCATACTTTGTTAAGCCTCAAACAAATCAATCAACAATTTCCTTGAGCAAAATATGTCAGCAATGCCAAATGAAAAGCACGAATACAGTGAAGAGAGAAAACAACTGAGGGCATTTCTGCCTTCATCCGAGTCACATGACCCGAGTTACCCTTTAACTCATTGTTAAATGCAGTGCATACAGAAGCCTCTTTCTGCTGCCACAGGAAATTAGCACAAGCTTTCTCTACACGCAGCAGATACCTCACACTCTTCGTCCTGTGTCTGCGGCTGTGTGTGTTTGCTTTGCACTCCAACGTTTGAGGAATACGAGAGAGGGAGAAATGGAGGGTAGACAAACATACACCCACATATGTGCATTTACACATATACGTGAACTTGTACACACTTGTAGAAAGGCAATAGAATCCTCAGCTACTGAATAAAAGCTGAAGAACTGTCTTCATCCGTTTGTTGATATCCAGACCTCTAGATTTAAAAGACGTGATAAAGCTTGATGTGACATGTCCATTGTTTACTAATGAAACCCAACAGTGCACACAATAATGTTTAATAATGATACACATACTCTGTGTTTAGAAATATACTGAAAAGGACTTTTGTTGAACATTGCACTGTGCCAAACTACAACAACACAACTTCATTTGGCCGTACGACTGGACATTTGCTCGAACAAATGTGAGGTTTTTTTTTTTTTTTTTGTGATTTCACAGGAAGGTTTTCAAATATAATGGTGTGAGTTGTAAAGTATGTTGAAACACAGAAGCGAACACACTTTCTGCATTCTTTCACAGAATGTATCGGTGAAGCCACATCACTGCACGGTATCTCAGCACACAGTTGCCATGGCAAAGAAGTCCTACTGGTCTCCAAGGTACCCAAGCCTATTGTCTTTGCTTTCTTTATTTAGATGAAAACATGATTTATTGTAGAGGATACTGGTCTACTTTGCCATGAAACTGGCAAATATACATACATACATACATACATACATACATATATATATATATATATATATATATATATATATATATATACATACGTACATGCCTAATATCAGACCACATGTCTTCATTTACTAGTTTTTTGAAGAATATGCTTAAGTGCAAACTGAATGTAATGTAGACACTTAATTAGTATCTTAACTGGAATAAAATGAAAATGTATTATATTTTCAATTTATATGAACTGCAGTTAGCTAAACTTTAGAGTGCTTTTTTTTTACTCACATTTTTACATGCAATTTCATAATTATTTTTAATGTCTTTGAGATAATGTATGGTTAAAGTGTACTGCCAAATGTACTTTAATGCCATTTTTATTGAAACGTGTATGTCATGTATTTAAATATTATTTGTAATTAAACATTTATAATGATTTAAAACATATTATCTTAAAATATATTAGCTTTAAACGTAACAATGAATAAGTTAAAATTATAAGTAAGCAATATACGTACAGTCAAGTATAGTCAATTATAATCAAGCATTTATATACGTATATGTCTAATATCAGAATAAGCATCGTTAATTTATTTACTTGGAGTTTTAAGAATATTCTTAAGTGCAAACTGATTGGTTTCACACTAATTACATGTTAATTGCATCAAATAAAAATGTATTATAGTTTAAATTTATGTTGAATGCAATTAGCTTAACTTTAGAGTGGTTTTTCATGTAATTTCATAATTATTTCCATTGTCTTTGAAATATGGTTAAAGTGTACTTCCAAATGTACAGATAAGCATTTAAAGTAAACGTATACTTAAACCTTTTTTTTGTAAAAATACACATTTAAGTCATTTCTATTGAAACTTGTATGTCATATTTAACTATATCTGTAATTATACATTTATAGTGATGATTAAATGTAACAATGAATAACACTACAGTTAAAATTATGCTCAAGCTTTACACACACAGTCATGTCAATAAGTCACAATAAGTCAATTATATTCAAATACTTATATACATATGTTCAATATCAGACAATTTATTAACTATTATCATCTTTTTCTTCAGCTTACAGATATTTATAAGCTGTGTATGTTTCCAGCAGTGATGGTCAAGTATCAAGTGACAAACGTGACTGTCAGTAGGTGACAGTTTCCATCACACACACACCGCATGAGTGAATGCTTACCCTCCAGTGCTGTGGCCATTTTACTATGCAAAACCCTCCCGTGAGGTTTGCACCTGTGGTCTTAGAGGGGTGGAAAGTACAGTATACAGACTGCTGTTTGTTCCACACCTGTTTTACATAAACCGATCATACATCCTGAATTCAGTTCACTTGACAACTATTCCATCAATAACTCATACATAAACACATGGCCCACTTTCAAAACAGTTATTTTTTTAACCGCAACTCCTGTGATTTTATCAGAGGCCGCTCTTGTAGATTTAACCAAAAAGCTTTTAAGCAGCCAATATGTGACAGTGTGTTTTCTACATATAAGAAACAGGAAGCATTTAAGCCTGTTTTTAGAAAAAGGCAGAAAGATGCCAATAAAGCGACACGGTTATGAGGCTAACCTCTAACCGCACTCATATCCATTTTCCAGCACAGCACAGCTGTCATTTGTCGTCTAGCCCACAATTACCAGGGCTCACAAACAAGGACGTGATGTCACTTCCTGTGCTCCATGATATCACAAACCCAGAAATGGAGAGTCTAATGCTGACGCGTGGAAAGCGGAAACAGCTCTGTCTCGCAGACAATGCCGCAACAAGTCAGATCCTAAAAAATCAGCCATGTGACCTTGCTTACAAGCAGACTAACCAAATGAATAATGCACTTATCTGATGAAAGCTGCTTTTGATTGCTTCCCACCACTGCTAGTTAATGGGTTTTTTTTTTTTTTTTTTTTTTTTATCAGGAAATAGAAATAGGTCTATGCGTGTCTGACTCAATTTACAGATTTAAAAGTTCAAAATGACACCTCCAATAAAATCATGCCTTCAGTCATAAAGCACCAGAGTTGAAATGGAATATTCTGTCTCCGCTTACAGTGATACTGAACATCATTTCAACTCGTGTCTATTAATACTTACCGAAACGTTGTGTAACTTGTGTTTAAAAGTACCAAAGAAAAGTCTTTAGGGCAAATAATGCTATACCATTAGCTCTGTGATGAAAGGCCAAGGTGACTAACAGCTTCAGAGTATGGAAAATTTGACGTGACAGAGGTGTAATAGTCGTCTGACTGGTTGTGATTGGATTGCAGTGAAGTGCAGGACAAGTGTCTGCATGCTCTCTGGTCCTACATGTCAGCAGGGTTGTCTCTCCGCACACCTGAAAGGCTCATTATTTCAGAGAAATGCTAATCTGAAACTCAACAGGTGACGGTGGTATAGCCTGCTGTTTAAGCGCATTACAATGACCGGACGTGAACATTAAAAAGTTAAGTATTTTCAAAAACACGTTTGCTTTTGAGCGTGATTCATATCAACATGTTCCCAACTAGTTGTTTCGCACCCTAAAGCCCTTTACTGCCAATAAAACGGCACGGCGTAGGGCAATATCAGTCAATCTCCGTGGTGTGAATATAAACGTCCCCACCAGACCTAGCTATAGCCCCCTCTGAATTAGACGGCAAATCCTTGTATAATTCTTGCAGAATAAACGCCCACCAATAATATCCCGCCGGCTCACGCTCTTTATTGGCATCATATTTCCCCCTCTGATTACGTAATAATCTGAGATAGAAGATTTATGATGGCTGGGAATTGGCGCTCAGTTGAGATGGAAACTACAAAGTTTTATCTAAAACCCTGTGTTTTAGTATTCCCTGAAAGCATGCTTGCCGAGTGTTGTTGATTAAAAAAAAAAAAAACTTGCTACATTTGCTTGAGGAATCTTACGGTCAGAAATATTAAACAACATTTAGAATTTGGAACTGAAAAAAAGGGACATGTTAGTACGATTTTTTAAATACATATATATATACAACACAGGGAACATCCAACAATGTAAGACAAAATAAATGTATGTATATTTAAAAAACAAAATGCACAAGACAAACAGGCAGCAGATGAAGACACTAAAACACACTAAAATAATAAATATTTTTAGAGAAATATAAAGTTTCAGACTTTCTATTTTGTTTTCTCTAAAATATATTTCACAAACTAGAACAGAAATTATACATTAAAGGAGGGCTAACATTTTTTCCATTTTTACATGTTTGAGTTTTATTTTTACCCACATGTTAGTACCACAGTGATGGCGTCAGATGGTAATACCATGGTACTTGGATATATACCATGGTACTCTATAATTAACATATTCATGGTATTTACTTCAAATGATGCTATTAAAACAAGATAAGAATTAAGGATATTAAGTCATTTTTCTTTTAAAATTATTTTCATCTATAATTAAAAAATATTATTCATTATTATAAAATTATTAAACTTGATGTTTATTAAACTTGATTATTTAAATTCAATTTAATTAATTTTACTTCATTGTTGCTGGACAGCAATGAGATTAAATGGAGAGAAAATGAAGACTTTTGTTTTGTCCTTTTTTTAAGATCTGTCTCCCTTGAAACGACCCTTGTAATATTAAATTCTCCTCTAGAGTATCAGAGCAGATTTTAACAGTATCTTACTAAGATACCAAAGACAGAGATTTAAATATGAGCTCAAATGTTTCTAATAAATAAATTTCTTTGCTGTCCAAATGACTTTTATAGCTCTGTATTCTTACTTTATATCAGTTGTCTCATTCACTAATATTTTTTTCTGTGCAGTATTTGAAGAAACATCTGAGACCTTACTAAGAATTCCTGAGCAGAGCAGCCTGTAAACAATACAATTTGCCTCTAGGATGGTTTTATCATGATGCATCATAAAGCAGTGGTACTTTTTTATGTGTTCATATCTAGTTGCTTAGTAAAAAAGTGTCTCTAAAAAAGTAAGGTCAAAGGTCAGAGGTTAAGTTGTGAACTCTGTTTGCTGAAAGCATAAGGAATGGCAGAGGACTTTGGAGGCCAACCGAGGAATCGGATGCACAGGAAAGAATGAGTGCGAGTCAGAGGGAGGTGGGGGAGACTGGAGCGAATCCAGGGGAAATCCAGCTCCACATGGCTGAGCTCAGCCTCGGCTACAGTCAAGCAAACACGCAGGGAAATTTATACAGTACACTGTTCATCAGCATAAAACAGCCACCTCATAGACCAATAACAAATTAAAGTCCTCTATAAATATGAAACTACCATAACTATCTCAGCCCATATTAAATCTAAAACGGCTCTAGGAGTAATTTCGCTGTACACCGTTTTGCTGGCTGAATTCGGTAACAGTGTTTAATAAAATTTGTGTGTTATAGCAGTGAGGCAATAGCCTCAAGATTGCAATGGCTGTTTAGAGACTACTTTAACCAAGGTTATTTTTCATTGATACGTAATAAGTTGACATGATGGATACACTGTCACAACGTGTTTATGAGGAGACTCTCAAGTGTAATGCCAGAGTAAACAATCTAAGCTGCATTTGAGGTACCTTATCCCTTTAAGTGAGCTCGGACTATTCCAAATGTCTCTGTAATAGGAGCATAGCATGCCATAAAATAAAAAATACACTGTTGAAAGATCTTTCGAGAAAGAATTCACCCAAAATTCACAGCAATTTAGTCATTATTCGGTCAAAACCACATCTGATTTATGCGTCTGCATATTTCAAGTTGAAATGGCAAGACTTGTCACATGCCAGGTTTGCTCTTGTAGCTCAAACAGTAGAGCAACACCAAGTTCATGGGTTCAAACTCACGAACAGTTTGAATGCTATGGAAGTTGATTTGGTTGAAAATATCTGCCTAATGTGAAAATCACTGGTGCTTCTAAGTGACTGCAGCATGTTGAATTTGAATAAATGCAAAAGAGAGCTGTGGCAGAGTGTAATATTTTCAGTGAATAACTGTTTATGTTTTGGCCTGCCTTTCACTTGAATCCTTGAAATTTCTTCAAAAGTGTTGGAATTATAGCGTAGGGGTATAATGGACAACATTTATGCTATTTTTAAGATGCTTTTCGGCCTTTTTAGTGCTTATCAGCGAGTTTGTTGTAACTTCAAGTCAAATTAAGTCACCTTTATTTCTATAGCACTTTATAAAATACAGATTGCGTCGAAGCAGCTGCACAGAGATAAACAGGAAAATAGCAGAATCAGTTATGGAAACTCAACTATACAACATTTTATTTAGCTCAAGTCAGTTCAGTATTGGTTCAGTTTAGATCAATAACAGGGTTATCAATTTGAAACAAGTTCAGTTCAATAGTTCTACAGCAGCAATGCTGTTATTTAATTCAAGTCAGTTTAATGTTGATTCAGTTCAGTTCAATATCAGTGTCAATGTTGCAGGATGTGATTCAGCTGTAAAGCAACTCTACAGAAGACAATTAAGTGTCATCATCCAATTTAATTCAGTTTTAAGTTGGTTTGAGCCACTGTAGTCAATTTAATAACTGAATAATTACAATAAATTGCAGAAATTTAAGTGTCTTTCAGGCCCCAAGTAAGCAAGCCAGTGTTCAGTTTAGTGTTGATTCATTGTTTTGTCCACAAAATATCTCCTTTTTTGTTCCCACAGATTAAAAAAAAAGTCACACAAGTTTGGATTACATGAGGGTGCATAAATGATGACTGAATTATCATTTTTGCATGAAATATTCCTTTATAAAACAAAGGCAGAAGACTCTTTGAAAGAGTATTTCAGTATATACTGATATTAGCCTCAAACACTGTGACACCAGAGTAACACAGTCACCTCAGTCAGGTTCATTACTGCTATCCGCTCACTGCTGCTGAAGGAGTCTACATTTGGCTATTTATAGTGTGACTTTTGCTTTCTTTACTCACAGACAATGAGGTCTAATCTGCTTTCTTAAAGGCTCCGCTGACCCAGTGGCCTTTATTCATGTATAAACAACAGTTCAAAGAGAAGGGAATAGTAAAGGGGAAGGAGGGATCTGGGGTATGTGTGGCTTCTCCTAATCAAAGTGAAATATATGGAGACACACGTTTATACAATTAAAAAAAAAAAAAAAAAATCATAATAATCGTAAATAAATAAATAAACAAAAAAACAACCAAATAACTATGAGTCTGTTTGCATAAATGTGACTCACCTGCCTCCTGTAACAAATGTCCGAGATGGAAAGCCTCATCTCATTAAATTTGTCTATAATTAGCTTGATAATGATTAGTGTTTAGTGTGTGACACCACAGCAGAACTCTTATGATTATAATTTACTTTTAGATTCATTTAAACACACAATGTAAACACAAGTGCATATATATATATATATATATATATATATATATATATATATATATATATATATATATATATATATATATAAAAATATATATATATATATATATATATATATATATATATATATATATATATACTGGGAAAAATGCTGAAAAAAAATTATATCTGTATTTTTGTCTTGTTTCCCAATATTTTTTAAACATCCTTAAAACAAGATTAATTTGTCAATGAAAATTGCTTAAGATATTAGGACTTATTTTCATTAATCCATTATCAAATTCTTTTCTCTCTCTCTCTCTTTTTTTTTTTTTTTAATATGAGGTACTTTTTGAAGTATATAACTTTTTTTTTTAAATGCTTTAAGCAGAATTTAAACAGTGAAACACAAAACTATTCATCTCAATATATTATATTTGGGTACATTTTCAACATATAAGTCAACAAACAAAAGTACTGCTGAGAAAACACTTTTGTGTGTTTGAACTTTTTACTCAAAACCATGATCCCCTGAGTCAACTTCCTCTGCATACACAAATACACATACAAATGGTCAGATTCTCTACAAATTCATCAAGATCATTCTCATGATTCAATCCACTTCATAATTTCCATCCCATTTCTTGTGATTTTCATGATCAGTAAAGCATAAACTGAAAATCCTGCATGTGTTGAAGTGCACCTATGCAGATAGTTACAGTCTTCAGTTCTCTGAGTGATCAGAGAGACTAACTAACATGCCAAATCTAACCTCAACAAACAAATCTACGACATGTTTTACACTCCCAGTGGTTAAAAACACCCAAACACCATTGTTTGAACTATTTATTTTAATCTTTTGAAGCCCCTATATTTAGAAACTGTGGCTTCAGAACAGCATGGAAAAGGTGACTGAATTTGTTTTTGCTGCAACATTTCCTGTGTGTCGTGAGGAGAGGAAAACCACATGCGCAGTGACGCTGCAGCTGAGAAGACAGAAAGGGCAAGTCAGAGGCGTGGAAAACTAGATAGCAGGAAGTTAAAAAAAAAAAAAAAGAAAAAAAAACAGAGCGACAAAACTGAACTCAGCTCTTGTTTTATTAATCTGGTCTAAAAAGGACACTCCCTTTTAAAGTGAGAAACCAGAGCCAAACAGAACAAGGCAGATAATGTTTGAATGGATTCAGAGAGTTACAAAAGATAATCTTTTTCTAGACATGCTTGCTAAAAGGGCTTAAGATTTGTTAGCTGAGATGAGAAAAAAAAAAAACATCTCTAAAATTGGTTAGATTTATGCTTCAAATGAGAAAAGAATTTGCTAATGGATTAGTAAAAATACAGTTAATTCAAGGTGAAAATAATATTATAATAATATTATTAAAAATAAGGTATTAAAATACCTATTAAAAATAAGGTCAAAATAATAATAATATATAGTATTATAGTGACATAATATTGGTCACACTTTATTTTAAGGTCCAATTCTCACTATTAACAAACTATTAACTACGACTTTTGCCTCAATAAACTCCTAATTTGCTGCTTATTAATAGTTAATAAGGTAGTTGTTAAGTTTTTGGATTAGGGATGTAGAATATGGTCATGCAGAATATGTGCTTTATAAGTACAAATAAACAGTCAATATATTAATAACGGTCATACTAATAAGCAAGTAGTTAATAGAGAGAATTGGTCCCTATATTAAAGTGTTGCTGTAATATCTTAAGCAATTTTCATTGACAAATTAATCTTGTTTTAAGGATGTTAAAAAAATACTGGGCAACAAGACAAAAATACAGATTAAGATTTTTTTTATTATTTTTTTTTTTCAGAAAATGCAATAACAGGATATTTTTGTCTTAATAAATAAGCCACTATCTACGCAATGCAGTTTCATGTCCTCACAGAATGTGTCATCTGTGAGTAAACGTCAAGCAAGGCCAAACACTCACTGTCAGACTGTCTTTCTTCGTATGCTTTTATTTCAAAACATACTCCAATAATCTTTATTATTAAAAATATTTATTTACAGTAGTCTCAAGGATTGTATCATAGTTCACTGTCTAAAATTTCAGTTTCTAACTACTAAAATTAGTTTTAAATTAGTTAATTTACCATATATATATATATATATATATATATATATATATATATATATATATATATATATATATATATATAATAACTTAAGAACTCAATGTTAAAACACCAAAACACAAATATAAAGAACAAAATCACAATGGGTCTAGACGTTTTTGTTTTTAACAGTATTATTTCACTGAAAACTAGTGTATGACACAATAATATGCCTTTTTTTCAGGAAATATGCAAGTCAGAATACAGCATATCAACAAACAAACAAATAAATAAATAAAACTATGTAAAATACAGTTTTGGTTGGTAGAATATTAATGGCTGGTAAATTAACTAATTTAAAACAAATTTTAGTAGTTAGAAACTGAAATTTTAGACAGTGAACTATGATACAATCCTTGAGACTACTGTCAATAAATATTTTAATAATAAAGATTATTGGAGTATGTTTTACTATAAAATATTGGTCACACTTTATTTTTTTATATTTATATATTTATTTTTTTACTTTAATGTCCAATTCTCACTATTAATTAACTATTAACTATGACTTGTGTCTCAATAAACTCCTAATTTTCTGCTTATTAATAGTTAGTAAGGTAGTTGTTAAGTTTAGGTATGGGATAGGGTTAACGGATCTAAAATATCATGCAGAATAAGAGATTAATATGTGCTTTATAAGTACTAATAATCAGCCAATATGCTAGTAATATGCATGCTAGGTAATAGTGAGAACGAGACCTTAAAATAAAGTGTTTTTTTTTTACTTCAAAATTTCACCTCAGTGTGTTACTTGCCATTTCTTTATAATTGTTTGTGATATTTACTAGCAACTTTGAAAATAGTAAAAATTATTTCTACACCAATTTTATTTCAGTGTAATGTATTTTCTTTGTCTCTTCACAAATTAGGAAACAAATCAGCTGACTTGGTGTCTCTAAGTAGAAAAACACCAGTGTGAAACTGAAAGAAACGCGCGTTTGTGTGTGTGTGTGTGTGTGTGTGTGTATTAACATGCTCTATAAGGATATGGTCTAATCAATCAGGAAGTAACAGTGGAGCACATCCTCATAGCTCAGGCAAAGGAAAGAGACTTTCCATCGGCTTGTGTTTCTGCAACAGACATTTTCCACATCTCATTAACCACTGACCTCTTTCTTCAGGATATCCTCGTGATGAACCATGCCTTCTCTACAGGAACATCCACAGAAGCTTCAACACTGGCATATTGATCAGCATGGTCACTGTTCTCACTGTATCATTACAGTGCCTCCAAAAACTATTTGAACACATAAGTTACACTAAAAACGTGAATTTCATTACATTAGATAACAGGATATCTTTAGATGTCTTTATAGCGGTAAAATCTGCATCCATAGGGTTGCTATGGGGGACTAAAGCAGAGCTGCTTCCATAAAGAGAAGCATCCAAAGAGCTTTGCTGGCAATGTTTGCAAGTCCCAAACCTCTTATTCATTTCCTCACTCTGGGGTCACTATAGGTCACTTGCCTTTTCATTGCAGCTGCTGTGGTTTTGGTGTTTCATCTGCTTCTTCTCTACTAAATGTGTGCCCTGCAGACTCTGTCCACCCTGGTAGGGACCAGTCGCTCCTCCTCACATCAGCTGTGACACAGTCAGGCCTCCGTATGGCTGGAGGTCGTAAGGCCACCTCGGCTCAGGTGAAGTGTTCCCGCTGCTCCTGGCGAGAGCTGTTCAATACGGCTGCTGTATTTCTGATGACACCTGACCACGGTAGCGATAGTGAAGCAGGGGACAGTGATGCCCAGGGGAAAGAGAGCAGCTGGAATGGACGTCAGGCCGTGTTTACACACACACACACACACACATTGCTGCCTAGGTCACTACTACTCAATGCTGGCTGGAAAACATCGAGAAGAGACATTAATCTCAAGTCTCGAAAACAGACTTTTCTCAAGAAACTATGAGTGTCTGCTTGTGGAAAAAAAAACCAAGTTTTTCCTGTTATTGTCTAATGCTTTTGTAAAATGTTCTTCTAGGGTATTTACAAGCAGTTGCTTGCTCGACCAAGTCAAAAGTGCAACTATATCAAATGTTATATATACACTACCAATTAAAAGTAGGTGGTCAGGGTTTGTTTTTTTTTTAATGAAACTGATACTTTTATTTAGAAATGTATCATGCTTTCCACAAAAATATGAAGCAGCACAACTGTTTTCAATACTGATAATAATAAGAAATATTTATTGAGCAGCAAATCAGCATTTTAGAATGATTTTTAAAGTAAGGTAACTTAAAAAAAAAAAAAAAAACGTAAATTAACAGTAACAATAAAAACCTGGTTAAGTTACTTTATTATATATTATGAAAAAGTGGTTTGAAAGACTTGTAATTTTACTTTTAATTTAAAAATGTAATACTGTAAAAAATGTCCTTTGAAAGTAAATTTGTATGACAATTTACAATTAATTATATATAATTTACAATTTAAATCTATATAATATTCAACAAGAAAATCCACATACTTTTACAGTGATTTATTTATTTATTTGGTATAAAGTAAAAATATAAGCCACATCAGAATTTAAAGTAAAAAAATAATAATAATAACAAGTAAAAGAAGGGACATTCCCAGAACTGTTGGGTTAAGGCTAGAAGGGATACGTATGGCGCTACTGGGCATGCGCACATCAATACAGTGTAATTTTTGTCACATTGTACAACAATAATTACTATCTTTTAATTATTGTAAGGGGTAGGTTTAGGGTTGGGGTAGGTGTAGACGTTAATAAAACACAATCTAATAGGTAGAAAATTAAATTTCATTGTTTGTTTCTGGTTAGAGCTGTATCCCTTCTAGCCACAACCAAACTGTTGGCCATGATTTAGCTTTTGGTCCACTTATCATGAACATGAACAGCTGGTTATCAGTACATTTTAAAGATACAAAGCAGATTTTGGTATTTGGTTGGTATATTAACATTATATAATTCAAAGAAATATACAAATGTAAGTTGTAAATTTACATTAAGGACTTTTTTAAACAACAACAATACAAATGCTAAAATAAATGCTGTACTTTTAAAATTGTATTTCTAAGAGAATTCGGTCACACTTTATTTTAAAGTCCAATTCTTGCCATTAATAAACCATTAACTACGACTTTTGCTTCAATACACTACTAATTTGCTGCTTATTAAAAGTTAGTAAGATGGTTGTTAAGTTTAGGTATTGGATAGGATTAGGGATGTAGAATATGGTCATGCAGAATATGTGCTTTATAAGTACTAATAAACAGCCAATATGGTAATAATAGGCATGCTAATAAGCAACTAGTTAATAGTGAGAATTGGTCCCTATACTAAAGAGTTACTGAGAATTCTACTGAATTTTTACTGTAGACGTCTTTGGAAAACATTAACAAATCTTACCAAACCCAAACTTTTGAATAGTGGTGTGGGCATTATCAATACCTATTCACCGTAGCATAAACATGTGGGATGAGTTACTCATCAAAGTGTAATATTTAGTGGTGTATTGGCTTGGTGTATTTGGGATCCACATGACTCAGATGCATTATCATGTTTCTACCCTGCTCTTGTTTAAAGAAATAAACCATCTTTTAAGATCTTTAAAAGAAGCTTAGAAGTGATGCAGAATGAACAGTTTTTCTAACCCACACCTTATTCCTCACACTGAAGTTAGACAGACACTTCAAATGACCTCCTTTATTTCATCTCCTCCTGTGATTTTTTTCGAAATGCATGCCATTACTTGCCGCTAACTCACGTTAGATGCAGCTCTAAAGCGGAGATTTGATGTTTATAAAAGGGTGAGAGATTAATGCAGACAAACATCATCTGACTCACTTTAAAACTCAGACAAAACAAAGAAGTAATATTGAAATAAAGCGGACATAGACTGTAGCATGACCCCAAATATGATGAATGCAACAAAATATGTGGGGCGTACTGTATTTTCATAGACTTGTTTGGCAAGCCGACTGAAAGGGCGAGAGAGTGTTTATCTTCTCAAGCTTTAACACCTCAACACCTGACAGGAACATTAAGAGATCTTAATACCAATTATGAACCCCAGAGAATCGAACACCAACATGTCAAATGAAGATGTTTTGATATGTCACACTATAACGCAGTGGCTTTGTAGGTGTTGACCTTTGGGCTGGGAACATATGAGGAGGAGGAATCAGCATACAATGCAATATTTAATTATAAATATATGTGTCAAGTGCATATTGCAAAAGTGAGTCACGCAGAAAGGGAAGATTTACATATTGCAAAGCACAAAAATGAAAGGCCACACGTTCTATAAGTCATCATTATTTTTGGATTGGAGGAAGGTGACATGGTTGAGGTTCTTGTTAAAAGCAAGACCAGCAAGTGCCTCGGGTTCTTGTTCCACATCGGTTACAAACCCGAGTTTAAAAACACAGCTATACGTACCAAACGAGATGTGATCTTGAAAGTTAAAAGGGGGAAAAAATGGTAGGAGCAATGGTGGTGCGTTTTGAACTTACCTGTGACAGCCGTGAGTTTTGCAAAGAAAGTTGACGATGTGCCTTATTTCTGTCGGAATAAATTTTCCTCCTGGATCTGCACAAACACAACTCTCTAAGTAAAACGTCAAGATGCATCTTTTATGCTTTACCACTGATGTTCCTCACATCTCTGAGACTCTATCAGCAGAAAGCTCACAAGAACTACAGCATATACTGCGAGAATGAAACACACGCTCGCACATAAATGGATCATTGTCTTTTATCGGTCTATTGATTGATAGGTTCTGATAAAAGTCTTTCTTTTGCATCATTTTCCTGTGAACGTGAAGAGTAACCCAGCAAGTCTGAGTTCCTCCATGTCTTTGTTCCTATTTAAAAACACTGTGCCGAGAACAGCAAAATAAAAGGGAGTGTAGCATTTGAAATATTGAAGAAGACGAGGAAAAAAGTGGCGTTGTCAATAATTCATCTGCTTGATACAAAAGGAACTTTGTGTTAGAGAGATTTATGAGCTATGACTAAGGAAAGTACAGATGTCTGAAGGAATGCGGTGGACTTCAGTGTGCTACAGATGGAATTTTTGTGTACAATACATGCCAAAATGAAGATGTTTTTAAAAATAATTGGAATGTCCAACAGGCAAGTCATTTATATATCAGCGGTAGACGATGTAATTAGCGTTCACGCAGAGTTTACCCCATGTCGACACTGTAGTTTCATAGTCCCACATCGCTCTGAAAAGGTCAACCCATGAGTCACTGTCCACCAAAAGCCCCACATCTAAAACAATGTGCTGTGTATTTTGGTTTTATGTATACAAACAATTCGCATGTCGCCCACAATGAACAGCTAATCTTGTGTATCGTAGCTGTCAGTCTAGTAGTGCGGCAGGAAAGTGGCAAAACACACCCACCTGGGGAAAGTTTGCGTCCTCCTGTACATTGATTACCTGCAATACTGTGATAGTGAGAGAGTGTGGGTTAAATGTGACAGTGTGCTACATTCAAAATGCTGACTACATCGATCTATCTGTTGCTGAGTATAAATATAATAAACATGCTTATCTGTCTGTTCATCTATCTGTCCCTCCATCCATTGATGAGTATCTATCTATCTATCTATCTATCTATCTATCTATCTATCTATCTATCTATCTATCTATCTATCTATCTATCTATCTATCTATCTATCTATCTGTCTGTCTGTCTGTCTGTCTGTCTGTCTGTCTGTCTGTCTGTCCGGCTGTCCATCCATTCATCTATCTATATGTCTATCATTGGTTTGGTTAGGAGTGTCAGTAAACAGCAGTGTTTTGTGCAGCACTAGTGGTTATGATGAACACTCAGATGGTGATTGGTAGCTCTCAAGCAAATCATCTCTGTTAATAGCCAGAGAGTGTTTTTTATGAGGTTATATAAATTGGATGCTTTTAATGACTTATTTTCTGCTGTCAATGATGTATTACTCATTCCATCGTATTTCTGTCCTCCCTTTAATTGCAGCACAATATAAAATTTCTACAATGTCATTTCTGCCCCAGGGGCATAGTAAGAAGCTGTGAAATTAATCATGACTTGTGTAGTTTAAGCAGAAGTGGGGACTGTGTTGGGCAGGCTGAGTGTTAGTGACAAAGTCTCATGCTGGGTGAGACTTTCCTCTCTAGTCTTGGGCAGTTTTCTTTTACTTCTAAACTCAGGCCATTATCCCAGTTTCTCATGTGATCTTTTGAATTATTGGCAGAAAAGATGTTTCCAGACAAGCTTAGGCATTCAATTACAATTTAAGCCACCATAAACACACTGGCATTGAGGCTAAAGTGTCTTGTGCTGTGTGTTAGTAGAAAGAGCACCCCCTATTGGTCAAAGGACATGTTTTGATATGCTGGTTTTTCATCTGCCCCTTTTAAAGTGATTGTTCATTGCTATTCAAGGTGTAATGATACCTACTAAATACGTTGCTCCAAAGCCATAACTGAATACATTTGGCCATGGAAAATTAACACAGCAAATCAGTGAGATGAAATGACCAAACCAGCCAAGCGTTTCTTATAATGCAGGTGTTGCACAGGAAATCCCATATCTGGAGTTTAGACTGATACAACTGATCATGTTTCAGGGTGTGTGTGCTAATTGTGGGAAACTGCACGATGGACTCCAGATGCATGTTTAATAATATGAAATAACGTGAGTCTCCATGTGTGTTTCTAGCACTCGCAGATGTTACTGATAACACCTGTAAGTGCTAAATAAAGCATGGCACATGGCTGCTTTCGTGTGTGCTGGAAAGAAATGCTTTGATTCAGTAATATATATTTAAATGACATATAAAAAGGTTTATAAAATGCATAACCGTGGTGCTTAAGGTTGATTAATATAGCCGTCCACTTTTGCTAAAATAGTCATGACGCAAAACACTTGTTCAATGTTCAGCCTCTACTGTATAGAGGCAAATGTTAGACCTAACTGATGTATTATTGTTTTAAATGAACATATTTTACATTTTGATTATTTTTAGTAAAACCCTCAAGGTAATTAAATTTATGCATTTTGCAAATGCTTTAATGCATTGCATTCGAGGCATTGCATTCCCTGGGAATCAAACCCATGGCATGTTGTTAATGCCATGCACACCAAATTGAGCTACAATAAAAGTGTTGTCATTATTGTAAAATATATAGTATAGCAATATCTTTAATTTAAATATATAACATATTTTACAGTGTAAAAGCAGCTACAACGGTTTTACTTGTTTAATCTTCAGACATTTCGGCTATGTTAACACTGTCCGTGTTTGGGATCGACATCCACACAGGTGTGAGTCTCGAAATGTCCTGTTCACACAGCAGATTACAATAAGGGCTAAGCGCAAAAAAACTTCTATATTCTGTTGCTTCTGCTTCAGATCTTTTTTGTATGAGCTATGTTAAATATGGAGCTGTTTTACTTAAGATTTAAAAAGAGATACCAAAGATGATTATAACCAATGTCCATCACATTAGCAGATTAATATCTAAAAGTTTATTTTTCTTCTTCTCACTTAGACATTAAAATTTAATATAAAACACCAACAGTTAAAACAGCTAGCTACAATCTCTGAAAAAAGGTACAAAAGCTGTCACAGGGACAGTACCCTTTCAAACGGTACATATTTGTGCCTTTCTTACCCTTAAAATTAGCATTTTAGCATCTTAAAGGCACATATTTGTACCTAAAGTGTACATATGTAAGAAGCTGTGTGGGTAAACCTCACTCCCCTGATCTCAAGATGCACACTAGCAACTAACGCTAGAGGCGGTGGTCTTTAGCAACCTTGTTAGTCTGCCTGCCTCTCGTTTCAGAAATGCTGGTTTGAATCCCGCTCAGAGCGAGTGTGATAACTAGAACCAGAGGGGTTACACATTTTTGTAGCTAAATATCACATATTAGTACTTTTTGAAAAGGTACCGCCCCAGTGACAGCTTTTGTACCTTTTTTTCCAAGAGTGTAGGTTGGCTGATTACCTTGAAAGTCCATAGATATAGCCATTAGCTCATACTGCTGTTAACACTTTCTCGAATAAACAGATGCGGTTTGGTCATGTGACGTTTGACATACACCCTGTAGAATCTCAAATACTGTCTGTATGAATGTGCAAATGAAGTCAAGCCCATATTCTACTTGTGACTATAACCGGTAAAAATGGTGATGTCCGCAACTGCTTATAACGTTTGACACAACAAAAGTTCAATCAAGGTACGATTAAATGTAAAAAAATGTAATTAACCAACGATAGCTCTGCCTCAGTAATGAGTAGAGCATTTGAGTCGTGCACAGACCACAAAACTGATGGGAGCAGCTCTGGTGGAGAACAGTGACTGGATCTAAACCTTCAGACACACAGCTCATATCTGCATCTCTGTAAGTTACTGAAACCACTAGACATGTATATGTGTACGGTGTGTGTAGTATGTGTGTTGTAGAGCGGCTTTTTGTCTGGTGCAGTTCTGTTCACACAGCAGAACTTCACTAAAAACACAGTTGTGAGTCCTGAAAATTTACGGGTGTGAGTTTGGTTATACAATGCGGTTGTCACTGCGGTAAATAACCAAAATGTGTGTGAATGCATCCATAATACAGGACTAACAACCGTATTCTCCTGCTGTGTGAACGTTGTCTTCAAGTGTAGGCCAAGAGCTGTCAATGACATCAAACTCTGATTCTTAACACCTCTATTGTCTTGCTTTGTCCTCATATATTGCGACGGTTTAATTAGTAAAGAGTAGTATCTCGTTTAGTGCTGGGCCAGCGACTGGGGTTAATGTTTATCTTAGCTTACAGCTCCTCTTCTTCTCAGGCACGTTAATGATGCTCTGCACTGAAATGACCGAAGGGATAACCCAATTACGCTTGGACCTCAGGGGCAATGGCCTCTGTAGAAAAATCACCATAACTTGATCGCTAGGAACACAGAAACCGTGCCTTTGTAATAAAGAGCCTTTATTCTTTGACAGCTCTGCGTTTTCTAGCCAGAGTACGCTAGGGTGTTGACGTCTTTTATCATTAGTGACTTGATTTGACTTCAAAGCATGGTGCTAACTTTAACCTCTGTTAGACGGCGATCAAGAAAGCAATCTACGAACGGTTGGCGAAATTACATTCTGACACTTGCAGCTCTCTCACCGTTCCTTGACTGACTGAATGGAAAGCAGTCAGGGTGGAATGAAGACATTTCTTGTGTGAACCTTTTGTCCTGAGGGACTGACTCACTAAAGCCCGTCTCATCTCCCTGTCCTTTGCGCTTAGTTGCCTTGGAAACCCAGAGGTAACTACTCCGAGGCTTGGAAACAGGAGCACGATATTGACTTGGTGTCGGAATGCTCTACACAAGATCATCAGTCACATCACATTCCTCCAAACACAAACTCAATGGGCTCCATTATTCTTTCGCTCTTCAAAGCGCACGGCTTGCTTGAAATAAGTCACCAACTGGTATTTTTCACGTGAAAAGCTCCGAGTTCTGGCAGCACAATGTTCAGCGTGACTGAAGGAAATGGAAACCCTGAACGTTCTTCCTTTCCAGGAGTTTTTCTGTAGAGCTTGAGGGGAAGACACACATGTTTTATTGATTTTCCGCAAAAACACACATGCATGAGTTTCATTGTAACTCGTCCTCCACCGTGCCATCACAGAAAGCCCCGCGTTTATGAGGCGTCCAGAACCTCTCGCCCAGCCTACTGTCGGTTCCGCTTCAGCAGTGCAGACGAGGGCAGCTGAACTACCGTAATCGCTGCATCAATTACATGCATCTGCGGAGAGCGCTTGTTACTCAATATGTATGAGATTAAAGGCCTGAGTTCAATTGCCTTATTCATGTTTGTAAGGGAACAATGTCAGGAGAAATTACAGAGTGCACTACTTTTTTCTCTCTTCTTTTGTTCTCCTGCTCATGTCTGGTTTATACGGACACAATTAGACTTTCTTTTCACCTGCTGGAGAAGCTGTTGGGTCTTACTGATACGGACTTTTATGATCTTAAACGTTGCTTCATTATGTTGTATGTGCTCATTTGTCATGCAGGGTATTATGCTGATGCCGGCTTTAAGGTTTAAAATATGCATGTATCTTTGACGAGTATTAATTATGGCATCTTACATCATGCACTCTGGTTCTGCATCTGTTTATATGTCTACTGTTGTCTACATTCTTTGAACTCCACCAATGAAAAAGTAACATTATTTTTTCCATCTTTGTTTGCAAAAAGGCTAGTCAGTACTGTAGATCAAATGCTGCTGAAAGATGTGTGTTTAAACCCTAAACAGACATGAGTGGAATATGATTAGCCAAAAATCATCTTGTGTCACTTTTTATATCATCTGGATGTAAGTAAAACACATCCAAAGGAATTATTGATATATTTTGGATTTTATAAGTTGTATCTCCCAAGATATGCTGCATTATTAGGGTATAAAATGTCAAAGTCCTCAATATTTCTGTGTTTTAGTTGATGCAAAAGTATGTAATATTTAAAATAATTATGCTTGTTTGACATGTTTAAGTGTCCTAAAAATTAGGAACTTAAATTCCTTGTATTTTCACATCGATTCATCTTCAGTCTGGGTAATTCTGGCTTGAGGTCTATTGTCCTGCAGAGTTTAGCTCCAACCCTAATCAAACACACTTGCCTGTTATTTTCTAGTAGTCATAAACACCTTGATTAAACACCTGGTTCAGGTGTGCTTGATTAGGGTTAGAGTTAAACTCTGCAGGATGATACTGTTGGCCACCCTGTTCTACCATAAAACTGTGATGCCCTGCAAGAAAATACCTAGTTAAAATGCAAAGAAGGAAATATACTGAATATAAATGTACTACTATCAGTTTAGAATATGGATATTAACATATACTCAATTTTAATTTTTTTCTTACCTCAGTCTGGGAACATATCTCAATGTTCACAACTAATATTATCAGTTCTATTTATTTTACCGAAGAAAGGTAACATTAATATATAATTACTTTCCACAAAGTCAGAATGTCCTGCACCATGTGCAGCCATGTCGATTTTAGGTCAACCTGACTAAAAGATCTCAGAAAACTTGAACCAATTCATGTGATCCACATAATCAAACTACGATAAATGATAAACGAAGGTTGGGAATTCATTCCACTACCAAAAAATGACATTTTATGTATTTTATTTTGTATGTAAATCTATTACTTAAAGTGATTTTAGTTCAAAATATACATTGCAACAGTTCATGCATTTCCTGGGAATCAAACCCATGACTTCAGCAGCACTAGCACCACTATCTGTAACACTTTAAATTAGGGACTAATTCTCACTGTTAACTAGATGCTTATTAGCATGCATATTACTAGCATATTGGCAGTCTATTAGTAATTGTAAAGCAGAAATTAATGCCTTATTCTACATGACCATATTTTTGATCCCTTAATCCTACCTCGTACTGTACCTAAAGGTAACAACTACCTTACTAACTAGTAATAAGCAGCAAATTAGGAGTTTACTGAGGCAAAACTCATAGCTAATAGTTAGCGAGAACTGGTCGCCAAACTAAAGTGTGATCGAAATATCTTGTCAAAGTTTTTAATTATATGGGTTCTTGAGGTTGTTTTATGCTTTTGTTGAGTTTAAAAAAAAATTGTTGTTAAATTATATGTTCTTTACATCAGTGCAGTGCTTTCTGGTTTGTTATATATATATATAATATCATATAATATCATATAATTTTTAAATATAACCAATGGATCTTGCGTGATTTCCTATAATATTAGGATGTAAAGCAATTTTGGTCCTAACTACAACCAATTAGATTGAATAGTTTGTAGATGACATGTCTGTGAAGGGTTATACTGAAAGAGGTTTTCATGATCAAGCTGTAAAAATGTGACATTATATAGTGGTTTTTAATCCATATCCCATCCCTTACATCCTGCTGTCAAGAAAGAACAATATCAGAACCCATGTTTCACCTCTTTTACCCCATCTTCTCCCAGCAGAATGTCTTCAGCCTTGTTTCTGTTTCAGCAAGCTTTACCTCTTGAGCTGCACATTTTACGCTTGTTGTCAGGTTGCTGGTTGCACATGGACTCACGGGAGATACCAGTGAGTGATCTGAGGTGACAGCCCAGCATGGCGGCAAGTGTGCGAGAATTTATGCCCCCCTCCACATATACATTTGCTGCGACATGGCCCTGCCAGTGTCCTATGGGCCTCCAGTCACTAGAGTCATGGGAGATGGTGAGACCCCGGGGTTCATAATTTAATTATTTGAAAGAGAGAAAGAGGGAGAGTAGGGTCTGATAGCACATGACACATTACTTAAAACCAAACGCACAGTCTTGCCCCCACCCCATCACTCATACATATAAACACACACGGATAAACACACAGAGCTGTCCGTGGAGAGGATTGGTGGAAGGAATTACATTAACATGGCTGTGAGCTGAGGGGGGTTTGATACTCATGCAACCTGATTGCGGCAGGAGGAGCGTGAGGGATGAGGATGAGCGCCGGCGCTGCTGTCCTCTACCCTGCGGAGATGTTTATCCAAATGAGAGTGGAGAGAGTGGAGAGAGCGGCAGTGCGCTCATACTGAGGCCAAGATGCCTTCCTCAGCCACTGCATTGGTTTAGCCTGCTGGGGGAAATGTTTTCTGTCTCTCTGCTTTTGAACAATTCTTCTTCATAAGTTTCTACATGAGTTGTGTTTTCTTGCTGAGTGCTGTGATGATGAAGATGGTGAAAGTGAAGCTGGTGATGGTGATGATGAAAGTGATATCGGAGGTGATGATGAAGATGGAGATGGTGATAAAAGTGGTGGTGATAACAGAATTGCACTGATGATAATGAGGATAGTGGAGGATAGCAATGGTGATGATTAAAATCAAGCCGTTGGTGGTGGTGGTGATGGGGGTTATATAAAGTGGTGATGATGGTGATTACAGTAGTGATGGTAATGATAACAGTGGTGATGATGAAGATAAAGTTAGTCATATCAGGTTTTCATGATAGTGGTGAGTATACTGGTGATAATGTGATGATGGTGATAACAGTGATGGTGACTATGATGGTACTAATAGTGGTGATGATGATGATGACTGTGATGATGATGTTGATAATAGTGTTTTTGTGGTGATGGTGATGATGTGATGAACAGCAGTGGTGATCATATAGTGACAATGTGATGATGTTTGTGGTAATGGGTGGTGATTATAATTCAATAACAGTGCTAATAATGACAATGATGATTATGGTGTTTCTGATGGTGATAAAAATGGTGATGATGGTGATTACAGTAGTGATGGTGATGATAACAGTGATGATGATGAAGCTGGTTAAAGCAGTGGGGTTTCATGATAATGGTGAGAATGATGGTAATAATGTAATGATGGTGATAACCGTGGTGGTGCCAATGATGGTGATAAAAGAGATGATGATGAAGAAGATAATGATGATAACAATAATACTTATAATTTTAATGATGATGATGATGTAATAACAGTGATGGTGTTGATGTTCTCTACATCAGCAGTGTTTTTATGTTTATGATGGTGATTATAGTGGTGATGATGATAGTGATGATGTGTATGATACAGTGATGATGGTGATTAACAGTGTCAGTGATCATGATAGTGACCCAATGTGATGATGTTGGTGATCGTTACTGCATAACAGCAATGATAATGATGATAGCAATGGTGATGATGAAAATCAAGCCGGTGATAGTGGTGGTGGTGATTATAATTATATAAAGTGGTGATGATGGTGATTACAGCTGTGATGGTGATGATAAAGATAAAGCTGGTCATGGCAGTGGGGTTTTCATGATAGTGGTGAGCATGATGGTGATAATGTGATGATGGTAGTAACAGTGGTGGTGATTATGAAGATAATCACAGTGATGATGATGATGATAGTGTTTTTTGTGGTGATGGTGATGAACAGCAGTGGTGATCATGTTAATGACAATGTGACAATGTTATATTTCCACATCACTTTGGTTTATACTACTACACACATTATAAAGTATCTCTACCACTCTTTGAAGAGGAGAGCTGAGAAAAAAATCCATCGAGATCCACAAATAAAGCCAGAGATGTCACTGGCCATAAGGTAGGAATCAACTATCCTACTACAACTGGCCCAAGGCTGTTCCACACCACTGAAACCCACATTACCACATCAGTCGTTACAGCTACTGCTGTAGTACATTATACATTACAATGCTGTATTATACATTCTACACATACTGAGCTGTCCATATTAAACAACACTAGATCTTTAACAAAGCTTCAATAAAACAGAGATCGTATAATTACCCTGTGCTAATCCAGACACAAAACACTTTGTGGCTCCTTTTAAATAGCCTCATCCATATCCCATCAACTGAAGCCTTGAAAAACCAGACAGTGAAAACTCACTGACACATTGAACACTGTCTATTTCTCAGGGACAGCTGGCTGCCTTCAGCCTGTGAAAGTGGTGAATGGCCACAGACAGCAGACAGAACTGGAATAATGGAGGACCAACATTCCAGCAGCTAATTTTAGAAAAGACATCTCATCTATAACTTTATCCCATTTCATGGCATCAGACATCTTGTCTCAAAACCGTAGCACGTGATAACAATACTTTGTTAAGTATCACCTTGGAGCAGAAATCTAGTGAGCAAAGAATAGCATTGCAGTAAAACACAAATGGAATGTGGGGAACAGGCATGTGCACACATAGACATCAAAGGGGGCTTGAGCACCTGCCCTTTTTCTTCCTCGAGAGAAAGTGCCCTTTTTTCTGGGGAGTTTTTATTTTTTTTATTTTTTTTTAATAAATGAATATATGTATATATATGTGTGTGTTCGTGCGTGTGTGTGTTTCTGTTTGCGTGCAGCTTTCACTGTCAAATAAATAAAAAATCAAAATATCAGGTTGGGTTGGGAAATGTTGAGACTCTGTGGAGTTCCGATGCCTTTCTCCCTCCACGTCTCCATAGCACATTAGTGTAGCACACATTGATCAGAGCATCACAGTCACATGACACTGTGTTACAGACAGAGAGCCTCCCTCCCTTTCCAGTTGTGTTTGTCTTGCTGTGGAGGTGAGTGGTGATGAACAAAAGACTAAGCTACATGTGCCTCAAATTTACAGCGAATTGTCCAAAAGACAAAAGGCAAAATATATTAATTTCATAAATTCATAAACTAATTTGTCTTGGTAACATCCATGACTCAGCTACCATGTAAGTTAGCTAAAGTTTAGCTAAGGCAATAGGAAGTCTAGTAGGTTAGACCAGTGCATGTTCTTTCACTGCATGATTCAATTTATTAAAATGCATTTAGAATGATCACAAAATTCAAGATATGGGGGCAGAAATGTATATTTATATAATTTCATATAGTTAATCAGTATCACGCGAAGACTGACGTTTTTTTTTTCCACCAAAAAGCAGCATGATTACAAATGTGATATTGATTTTATACAGCAGTTCAATAAACAAGAATTTAATATTAAGACACTGACGTTTTAGACACAATATTGACTGCTTTTGCTCTATTTCCCCAACAAATATAAGTCCAATTTGCATCTCTGAGCAACATGATGCTGTTTTGTTCCTGAATGAATCAACCGTTTAAATGATTCTGTTCAATCGCAATGACTGACTTATTAACAGTGACTTGATGCCACCTACTGACAGTTTTAATTTCACATTTAAAGTATCTTTTCATTTAAAAAAATAATAATTTCAGAGATCAGTATTCAACGTTTTATGTTTAAAATATCAATACAGTATTAATGCATTTGTAACTGCAGGTTAAATGCATTCATGTCCTGCATTAAACAGTGTGTTAATGCATCTAAATGCCACTTCTAATGCAGCTTCTGTGTTTTCTCTGCATTGCAAAAAAAATTATTTTTTTTCAATACTGATTTCATTTGCTTGGCAACAGCCCAAACAACTTATTATTCTAACTGAGTGATTCAATTTAAGAATTTTACTGAAAAGATGATGTACACTTTTAGAAAAAAAAGGGCTTTATAAAGGTAAAAATGAACTGAACGCTGTGAACTGATAACCACACAGAATATGCAGGATATCAAAAACTTTAGGAGTCAGCTGTCCACGGTAGTCCTTAAGATAGCAGCACGATAACACACTCAGCAAAATATCGTCTAATTATTGTTATCGATAAAATCTTAGAAAATATTGAGATATATATTTTTGTCAATATCGCACACCCCTAACATATTTAATGTTTTGTTTAGAAAAAAAATTAAATAAATATGAGAAGCGCCCTTTTTTCCACTTGAGCCCCTGCCCCTCAAAATGTCTGTGCACATCCCCGGTGGGGAATATACAAATGGGAAGGCAGGGGAAAAGAGAGAAAGAGATAGACTAGGTGGGAATCTCACATCAAAGAGAGGATACTTTCACTTTCCCAAGGCAAGCCTCCAGCTTAACCTGCTGCTTTTCCTCACGGAGAGAGTTCATTCCTGGTGCAGTGAGAAGAGGGAGAGAGAAAGGGAAGGGAAGGGAGAGAGAAAACCAGGAAGAACAAGCAACATCGCTTTACAGAAAGGCCGAAGTAAAAGCCTTTGTTGGCACTGCAGAGTTTTTCAGTGTGATTGCTGGGAAGTACAGTAATAAAAAGCTCATTTTTAAAATCAGAGTTACAAGCCTAGATGTTAATCCTCATGCTTTAACAAATAGAGTCGTGGTGCTCATTTGGACAGCCTAAGTTCAAAATTTGTAGTGCAACAATTCTGATTTTTTTAATATTTCTCTGGTGTACTGATAAATAATAATGACTAAAAAACAAAATTGGTGCTGATTATGATGGTGTTGACAGAAGGAGTAATGATAATGATTATAGTGATGACCACATTGATTGTGATAATGATGATTTGATGAACAATAGTGGTGATTTTGATGATGTTATATGTGGTGATGATGGTGATGGTGAATAAACTAGTGATGGTGAAGATGATGATAACAGTGGCAATGATGAAGATGAAGCTGGTCAAAGCAGTGGGGGTTTCATTACAGTGATGAACATGGTGATGATAATGGCAACAACAGTGGTGGTGATTATGATTGTAACAAAAATACAATAATTGTGATGATGACGATAAGGGTGGTGGTGGAGATTGTGATTACGATGGTGATGACAGTGATGATTATGATGACGATGCTGATAATAATTGTGATTATGATGGTGATCACATTGGTGGTCAAAGTGATGATAATAAAAGTGATGATTATGATGATGTAATAACAGTGGATGTGATTCCAATAAAAGTACAATAACTGTGATGATGATGATGGTGATGGCGATTACGATGGTGATGACAGTTATAATTATGATACTGATAATAATTGTGATGATCATTATAGTAGTGGTAGTAATTAAGATGATAATAAAAGTGACAATTATGATGATGGTAATAACAGTGGTGGTGATTATGATTGTAGTAAAAGTACAATAATTGTGATGATGATGGGATGCGATGGTGAAGACCGTGATGATTATGATGGCAATGATGCTGATGATAATTGTGATGATCATAATAGCAGTGGTAGTAATTAAAATGATAATAAAAGTGATGGTTATGATGATGGTAATAACAGTGGTGGTGATTATGATTGTAGTAAAAGTACAATAATTGTGATGATGATGGTGATTACGATGGTGATGACAGTGATGATTATGATGACAATGATGCTGATAATAAAAGTGATGATGTTGGTGATTAAGATGGTGGTGATTATGATTGCAATAAAAGTACAATAATTGTGATGATGATGGTGATTACAATGGTGATGATAGTGATGATTATGATGACAATGATGCTGATAATAATTGTGATTATGATGGTGAAAACATTGGAGGTCATTATGATGATAAAAGTGATGATTATGATGATGATGGTAATAACAGTGGAGGTGATTATGATTGCAATAAAAGTAAAATAATTGTGATGATGATGATGATGATGATGATGATGATGATGATGATGATGATGATGATGATGGTGATTACGATGGTGATAAAAGTGATGAGTATGATGACAATGATACTGATGATAATTGTGATTATGATGGTGATAACATTGGAGGTCATTATGATGATAACAAAAGTGATGATGATGATGGTGATTAAGATGGTGGTGATTTTGATTGCAATAAAAGTACAATAATTGTGATGATGGTGATTACAATGGTGATGACAGTGATGATTATGATGACAATGATGCTGATAATAATTGTGATGATCATGATAACAGTGGTGGTATTTATGATGATGATAAAAGTGATGATTTTGATGACAGTGATACTCATGATAATTGTGATGATGATGATGATGATGATGATGATGATGATAGTGATTACAGTGTTTTTATTTTTATGATGGTGATTATAGTGGTGGTGATGATGATTCTGATGATGACAGTGATGAACAGTGGTAGTGATCATGATGGTGACAATGTGATCATGTTGGTAATAACAGTGGTGGTGATTATGATGGTGATGACAGTGATGATGATGACGATGAGATAATCCTTGCTAAGAGAGTTCATACCCCAGCAGTTAGTCCACATGTTCCAACAGAGTGAGTCATGGTGCTCATCTGGATGATGTGAGCTCAAATTCAGTGTAGAACAGTTCTGATTGTGTATCTTTATCTGCCGTACTGATAAATAATAATGGCAAAAAGGTCAAAATTAAAATAAAATTATGCTTTAAAAAAGACTGAAAGCTTAATGTTACAAATTAAATTAAAATATTACAATCATAATAGATTTTGTTTTCTTTGTATTGCAAATTAAAATATTAATTAATGAACACTATTTAAAACTCCTTTGAAATATGAAAGCTTGTTGCTTACTTCAATGCCTCCAAGCTTGGTACTTATAAAAGTTAAGAAATAAACTTCTAATAAATATATGCATTTAAAATCTATTTAGTTTTAGTCTTTCTCTTGCTCCTCTCTCTATCATATATGACTTTGTACGAGCCATTTCCTCTGCACTGCAGTCTGAGCTTTACCTGATACACACCATTACTGACACTCAAAGGCAATTACTGTGTGTCCAGCCTGCCTGTGCTGCTATGGGATCTCTGTTTCCCCTCTCTCTCTTTCACTTTCTCAGTCTAAACCTGTTGTTCCTTGTATTGGACCTTGTCTAACAGTTTCCACTCTCCCTGCTGACAGGTCTGAAGCATAGGGAGTTTACAGTGCATGTGCATGTATAGATGTTAGCGTTTGCATATGTGTTTGCCCGCATGTGTGTGGACAGGGAATGTTTTCTACTTCCAATATAGGCAGCTACTTTCCAAGAAGGCATCCAAACTGTCAAGCGACTGATTTGGAATGCTGTACATAAGCAGCAACTCTATGCATGACACAAACAGCATAATGCTTGGAAGACTCACAAGTGATAATGTTGCTAAATCCAGAAATTCAGACATGTGGTGCAGGATCACATTAATTATTTTTATAATAGTAGTTTTATTTCCTAGCAGTAAGACATTCTATATCAATATTCCTGAAGGTCAATGAATACAGGAATATGAATGTAGCCTTAAGGTTTAAACTTTTATTCCAGTGTCATTCTCCATGTGGCCTTGTCCTCAATCGCAAGTTCAAGAATCAAAGAAGCTAAACAGACACCTTTCAAAAGAGTGTACATCAGTGCTTTAAATGTGCACTCTATCTATAAATTCATCCCCCGCCAATTAGCCTCACAATATAATTTTAATTTCAAATTTGAATAAGCACAAACAGTGAGAGCCAGTGAGTAAGAATTAGCATCGCTTGCAAGATCTTAATTAAGAGCGTGTTTTGATTAATCTATTTTGACGAAAGCATTGATCAGACACTCAGAACGAAAGGACAAGCTCAACACTGAGACATGAATGATGATTATCTGTCATTATTTATGCTTCACAGGTTTTAAATTCAGTTGTTTTAGTTTTTATCAGTTCTGATGGTATGACAAATAAGTTCCTAATGAAAGCATCACTATTATTATTGCTCATACTTGAAGGAATGGTTCACGGAGAAATTTAAATTTGCTGAAAATCTACTTACTAGCAGTCCATCCAAGATGTAAATGAGTTTGTTTCTTCATCGTAACAGATTTGGAGAAATGTAGCATTACATCACTTGTTCGCCAATGGATCCTCTGCAGTGAATGGGTGCCATCAGAATGATAGTCCAAACAACTGATAAAAACATCATAATAATCCATATGTAATCCTCACCACTCCAGTCCATCAGTTAACATCTTGCGAAGTGAAAAGATGCCTGTTTGTAAGAAACAAATCCATAGTTTAATCCATTTTAAAGTCACTTCTGGTCAAAATACCAATCCATATTCAATAGCAATGCTTCCTCCAGTGAAAAAGTCCATCCCCTATTGTTCTTTCACATCAAAATCCAATGACATATTTATTTCAAATGTTTTTTGCTTGTAAACAATGCTTGATCTGTACATATTTACATGAGACGTTTTCATTTGAGAAAACAATATTATGGATATAAGTCTCATATTTAAGCAACAGTTAAAAACATGATAATGATGAATTTGTTTATTATAAACATTGAGCTTTTCATGTTAGAAGACATTCATTGATGGACTGGAGTCATGTGGATAACTTGTGGATTATTGTGATGTTTATATCAGCTGTTTGGACTCTCATTCTGACGGCACCCATTCACTGCAGAGGATCCAATGGCGAGTAAGTGATGTAATGCTACATTTCTCCAAATCTCTTCCCATGAACAAAGAAATTCATCTACATCTTGGATGGCCTGAGGGTGAATACAGTTTTAGCAAATTTTCATTTTTGGGTGAACTATAATATAAAGTAATATTAAGTATTAACCTTAACTTTATCAGTATCTCTTCCTACACCCTTTACGCCATTTCAAATTACAAATAGTCAGTTGTAATTGAAGCATTTATGGACAAGATAACTTTTTTTTTTTAGGAATATTAGGAATAAAACTACTAGTAAAATCATTCATTATAATGTAATTTTCAGGTTCATAAAGAATAATTGCAATTGGAATATGAAATCATGGCAAAATGGTATCACATTGTGATAATAATATTATCATAGTAATATTACTGCTATAATATTATCAATAAATTATTATCAGAGTCACGCCCGCATACAATCAAATTTACATAAACTAGAACATGTATAATATCAAAACAATGGACTTGCAATCAGCCACAGGATTTAATCAGGCAAGATAATGGAGCGATCTATTTTTGATTGCTATAGTTATCCCTTCACAGTAAGAGGTTAGCATTACGAGAAAATTCCCCTACGTCACAGTATTCCCTAGTCATCCACAGAGACCCAGAAATAGAGCGGGGGTTAAGTGTACCATCTGGGAGTAATTAATACTTAATTAGTGTGTGAGGTGTTGAATACTCGTTAGGGGGGACATTTGGGAGCACCTTCCATCTCCTAAAAATATCCTGTGTTCTGCCAAAACTGACTATGCGCAAACTGCCTCGGAGCCTCTCGCTGACATTTAAACATGTGAAGTGTCCACAAGAAAACTGAATCATTATTTTCAGCACCTCAGATGGTATTCAGTTTCATCAAACAAACATTATTACAGAGCTGTTTTATTTTTTTCAATTTCATAAATTAAAGCATCTCTAGATTTACTATTCATTACCTACACTCCTCGGTGGCCAATTTTACACGTGCAAAGCATCCAATGAGTCAAATTAAATGTTCAAAATAGACATCACAAATGAGTCACGGCGTGTTTGGAAAATGTTGGAGAACTGGAATGATACATTAATGAGTTATTTTTTAATGATATATATTCAGTAGTTCTGCTTCTAGAGAATATTCCATATTAAAGTGTTTGTTTTGTAGACTTTATTTACCAATTAAAAAAGTATGAGTAATTTTTACTTGTTGCTGGTGTCAACAAAAGAGTGTTGGAGCAGTGGCGCAGAGCAGAGCATTTTGCTCATGTCATGTAAGGAGCTGTTGTTCTCAGAAAGAAACCAGTTTCAAGTCTGATCTAAGATGAGTCCTGAACCTATTCTCCCTGTGTGTGTGTGTGTGTGTGTGTGTGTGTGTGTGTGTGTGTGTGTGTGTGTGTGTGTGCGTGTGTGTTTATATATATATACACTATGTTGCCAAAAGTATTGGGTCACCCCTTCTAATGAACAGGTTTGACTACTTTAGTAATTTCCATGAGTACAAATCTTAATGTTTAAGCATATAATGATATTCTAGGGAATTGTGTGCTTCTAATTTTAAAGCAACAGTTTGGACAGGACCCTTTTCAATTCTAACATGACAATGCCTCTGTGTATAAGGCAAGGTTCAAAAAGAAATGATTGATTCAGTCAGTGTGGAAGAACTTGACTGGTCTGCAGAAAGCCAAGTCCTAATCCAAGCTGAACACCTCTGGTGTGACTTTAAATGCAGATCTTGAGCCAAAAACTCTTTACCAAACACCAATGACTTGTACATACACTATATGGACAAATGTATTGGGATACCCCCTTCTTTAGAACAGAAAAAGGCACTTCCAAAACTGTGGCAACAAAGATGGAAACATAATTCATGTATTTAAAAATTGTATTTCCATCTTTGTTGCCACAGTTTTGGAAGTGCCTTTTTCTGTTCTAAAGAAGGGGGTGTCCCAATACTTTTGTCCATATAGTGTATGTATAAGTGCAGTCAAGGTCTGCATTTAAAGTCACACCAGAGGTTTTCAGCTTGGATTAGGACTTGGCTTTCTGCAGACCAGTCAAGTTCTTCCACACTGACTGAATCAATCATTTCTTTTTGAACCTTGTCTTCTACACAGAGGCATTGTCATGTTAGAATTGAAAAGGGTCCTGTCCAAACTGTTGCTTTAAAATTAGAAGCACACAATTCTCTAGAATATCATTATATGCTTAAACATTATGATTTGTACTCATGGAAATTACTAAAGTAGTCAAACCTGTTCATTAGAAGGGGGTGACCCAATACTTTTGGCAATATATGACATGTAAAAGTAACAAAACATACAGGAACAAAAATGTAATTACAGGAAACTGATGTGCAGTGGATAGGAATGAATATTTTGTTCAATCAAATCCTTTTGATAACATTTTCCAGTTACTTTAAAGTTCCTGCTTTTGACATCACAATAACTCCGCTCACTGAAAGACAGGTCACACGAGAGGCTGCAAACACCATCAACTTCACGTGCGATCGGAGCTCAAATCGCTTCATCGTGAAAGCAAAGGCGTTCTGCGCTTCCATCAGTTTCCCGGGCCTTTGCATAAGCCCCTCAGATCATCTCTCAGTTCAAAGAAGAAAAAAAGCACACGGCTCAAGACAGCTTTTAGCCTCTCTGTTTCAACAGCTGTGTGCCTCTGCATCTGTTAGGATGCACGTTTCGGGTTTTCTTGCCGCTCTTTTGGTTTTCCTTTCTTTCCCTGCCAAGAGTCAAAATCCCTTTCATAAGAGCCGCAGGCGAGCAACTACCTCCACTGGTGAGAGACACTTAGTAAAACAATACAAGACAACCTTTTATTATCGCGGTACCTCATTACTTTTTAACGAGTATAATCCTAACATGCTACTACTCATGAATAATTTAAGGAGGAGAGCTCACCCTGGAGTGACAGGAGAACAGGAGGGAAAGTTACAAAGAGCGAGTTTATGACTTCAGCTGCGGCACTTATAATTAAGATCGCTTCATGAAAAGTACCTTTTAATTGCACCATCATTGATCCACGGGAAAGGTGAGGCAAAAGCCTTTGATAACTAGTTAATAACACAGTGACATGAACACGGGTATCGTCAGCCACGGCTCGTGCCCTTTATAGTGCTCTTTGAATCGGCGGTGAAATGGAAACCGCACTGATAACTCTCTCTTTTCGTCGTCTGTCATAAGAGACGGTTACAGCGTACAGAGGTGCCTGGGTTCACTTCGCACTCATTAAAATCCAATACAAAACAATTACTGTTTCACTGACTAGATTTAGCTGTAAATTACATTGTAAATGGATGAGATTATGAAGGTAAAGGTCTGGAGGGGAAAATGTTTGTTTATCGACTGCGTTGTCATCATCTCAGAAGGAATACAGGGCCTGAAAGTGATTTTGTGGTGATTTTGGAGAGCCGTATGACACCTTTGCAACCCCGAATACAGAAGATGTTGTTTTCATAAATGACTTAAAGGCCCGATGGCTCTGAAACCAATGAGTCATCAGGTGAGCTGAGATATTGGGGTGAATGTGTTAAGTGAGGACACGAGGATGAAAGGAAACATTAGCACTGTGTTGAATGTGGAAAGCCTCGGGCTGGATGCTGTGTTTCGAAGAACTGCTTCCCGCTGCTGGTTTGGACGCATTAAATAGTGTTTCAGCCACATATGAGAACACTTGCTTTCTTTCCAAAGCTGCAAAGTGGCACAGAAGCTGCAATTGGCATATACTATTAAAAAGTGTTTATAGTTAAATGAACGACTAATAGTCGACTAGGAAAATCTTTGGTCGGGGCAGCCCTAAATGGGTCACAGAAGTGTCCAGTGAATCACAATTACAGGAAACGATACAATTATTTATTTTTTTGAAGAAGAACTTTGAAAAGTTGAAAAGACAGTCTAAATCATTGGCTAAGTTGGCAAAACAGCAGTCACATTTGATTCTGAACCTCTTGGTCAAATAGAAGTCAAACATCTATGAGAAGGTAAAGACAACCAATTCTCCAAAAATGGAGAAGAAGAAAGGTGAAATCATGAGACACATTTGCCCACTTTCAAACAGAGCCAATTTGTAAAGGTGAAGCATGTTAGTTATTTGGAACAAATCCATCCTCTCACACCCTCATTAACCTCTCTCTGAGGAACACAGACCAAACACAAGGCAATTTCCTTCTGGATTCATCATTATTCATGCATTCCTAATTTAGTTTAGCTTTTTATTATGCAATTATTTAATAATATAATATAGGGTCAGGGTTGCTGGACAAATTATTCTTTTAATTTAAGCATTATTACAATTTGTAGCTTCATACCAACATAGTTTAATAATGACAAATTAATTAGTGAAACCCAAAGTACACTACCATTGAAAAATTCTAACACATCTAATCTTTGTATAACTTTTAATGAAAGTAACTATGAAATAAAACAAATGAAAGGTGGGAATCATCCTGGGATGATTTTAAACAGTGTTTAAGGTGTTCATATCAGTGTTATTTTAGTTTAATTAAAAACTATAACGGTTTTTATTAACATTTTGAATGTTTATGTTTATACTTATATTTACTGTTTTCATTTTAACTAATATTGTAGTAATCTTGTGCGGTTTTGTCATTTTTATTAATTTTTATTTGAGTTAAATTTTTTTTTTTTTTTAGAACATCAAGTTAAACTATGAATATGAGGATGTTTTTGAGAAAAATATTTGCATTAACATTTTATTGTGTTTCAGTTAACATTTATTTTATTTGAAGTATCAAAACTGTTTTTATGGTAGTCTTGTTTTAGTTAACTATAAGCACACGGGTTCCTTTGTGTGTTGGAAACTTGACTGAATTTCCATCACTGTCTGCTTCATTTCCCTCAAATAAAATAAAATAAAATAAAATATAAAATAAAATAAAATAAAATAAAATAAAATAAAATAAAATAAAATAATAAAGTAAAATAAAATAAAAAAATAAAATAAAATAATAAAACAAAATAAAATAAAATAATAAAATAAAATAAAAAAATAAAAAATAAATTAAATTAAATTAAATAATAAAATTAAATAAAATAATAAAATAAAATAAAATAAAATAAAACAAAACATTAGTTTTGTAGTACATTCATATAGGCATAACATATGTTTGTCTACAAAGCAAATTATAACCGAAAGCCTCAGTCACAAAAATGCAAAAAAGAGGGCTACTGGGATGCAAAACTCTCTAAATCTCAATGCTCTTTGGGCAAGGGAAAACTTGTCTATAAATCTTTGTTGCAAAGCCAAGACACTCGAGAATTTATATTAAAAAGCCTTTATTATTTCATGGCTTAAACTTTAAAAACAAATCACAGATGATGGCACACCGCATTGCGGCTAATACACCTTCATCAGGGTGTGGAAAACAGACACACTCAGTCTCTTTTACAACAATCAACTGATCACATGACAGTCACATGACTGCACAAATCAGCAAAAGCGAAAGCCTTTCTGAGATCATGAGAAACATAAATTCATACAACATAAGAAGTTTCCATCCCTTTGGCACTTGACTTATAAGACACCATAACGCAGCTTTGTGAGATGACAAAGTGTTTTCGTGTCAATATATTAAATTAACTTAAATGTGTTATTATAAGACACTTTGAGAAGGGGTACAATAAGGTAACGTCCACAGAGAGCCACTCATCACCATCTAAAGCAACGACTATCTTTGGCCTGATAAAACATCTGAGCGACTCATTGGAGCATGACTTTCCCTCAAGGCACCAAGAGTCCCCAGTGTGGAATGAGATCATTAAAATAATCAAATTATGGCCACTACGAAAAAATCACCAATGCCTAAAGTTGTTTAAGAGTATTATAAATAATGGCACTAATGCTGCAGAGAAGGAGAGTCATTTAGAGAGCTTAAACAGACCTTGAGTGCTGCACACTTCACAATAATAGACACTATTCAGTTGCTCCAATACTAACGTAAGCGTATCATCATGAAAGATTTCGGCACATTGCAAAGACAAATGTACGAAGGTCAGTTCGTAGCTGATTGCAAGCTTCAAAACAATTAAAGCATGTCTTTCTGGCCGACTAAATAAATATCAAGCAAATTATAAAGGCAAAGTTTTGTCCACGCAAAATAAACATCTTAACTTTAATTACAAATCTTTTAATTTCCCTTTCCTTCGGCACCTATAAAAAATATCTCCTTTGAGGCAGTCTGTTATGAAAATGCTGTTTAATTTAAAGGAGAATTAAAACAGCAGTAATTACTTTATACTCTCATCTGATGATCTTTATTGTTGGCTAAAAAACAATATTTCATTTCCCAAGGGAGTCTGAAAATAAGACTGTATTTCCCCTGCCTCCTCATCAACTTTGTGCCAGCTTCGTGAAGACAAGCAGAAATTGTTCTCATTTGAACCAATAATCTCCTTGTCAGGGCCACTTATCAAAAAGCTTCCAAATTAATTACGGCAAATGCACGTTTTTTTTTTTTTTGCATCGGATCTGTGAAACTGCAAGCGTGCCATCAGTTAGGAACGGCTCTGCAGCGATTACAGTTGATTTTATTTTCTTTAATGAATCTAATGTTGCCTTTTTTCTTCCCTCCTTTTGGTTAATTGGATTATAATGTCTGTCTGCTTTAATGTTTGGGAAGAACGAAAAGCAAAAAGAAGTCTTTGCGCTCCTATCTATAATGAAAGTTTTCTCTTGGTCCCCGAAGATTAAACCAACTTCTTTATTTGTTCAAAATCTCACTCTTGACACAGAATGATAGGAAATGAAAGGGTGACAAGTGATTACTGAAGCATACATTCTTTTGTTCTGCTTTGATAGTGCAAAGTCTGCAGAAATAATGAGGACAGGGGGTGGGGGAACAAAAAAATAAAGACATAAAAAAAAAAAAATAGAGACTCAGTTTGCAATGACTCATTTTGAGATGTTGTCCAAAATGATCGGTCTGCCCTAAATATAGAGGGATGTGAGAACAAGGCAATAGTATGGGAGACACTGTGGCAGAAATGGCGAGAACATGCTACATTCTCCACACATCTGCACCAGCCAGTCAGTGTCAGCACTGTACAGTACGCTGTTTTGGTGGACAGCTGAACATCTGTGAACTAAAGACTTGTTAACATTGTTGTTTTTAATAAATAGTTCTCATGATATTCAAGTACCGGCCATAGGACAGTGTGATGTATACTGTAATGTATAGCACGACAACCATCTGGGTGAACTGAGATTGACTCCCAGCTCATGGTCCTTTCCCAATCCTGATCCCTTCTCTCTTCTCCTTTTGCTCTTGGCTGAGCTTTCAAAGGTTTTAAAAAAACAGCATCCTTTCAGCTTAGGACATGCCAGTTACAACAATTTTTATCAGTCCACCCAAAAAAAAATAATTTGCAGTTTGTTGTAACGTATATAAACATGTGTACTGCACATGTGCACAAGGTATTGATGAACCAGATTGAGAAAATAGCAAGATTCAAGTGTTTACATGCTAAATTTTTCCTGTTGATCTGATTATTTTTGGTCTATACCAACCGCTCTAATCCGACCGAAAATAAAGTCAGATCGAGCTCAATCTGATTGATTGCGGTGTTTACATGACGCCTTTTCAGTCCGACTGAGCCATCAGTCTGGTCCTAAACAAACCGTTTGGGTGCATATCTACTGTGTTTCAGTTAAAATAGAAAATGTATGAATATTGTTATATTCTCATCATATAAAATGCAAATTTTCATTGACTAAAATTCAATGTCAGTATCAGTTTGGCTGTCACAATATCAGATTTCCACTACATTATTATTGCAGATAGATAGATAGATAGATAGATAGATAGATAGATAGATAGATAGATAGATAGATAGATAGATAGATAGATAGATAGATAGATAGATAGATAGATAGATAGATAGATAGATAAATAGATAGATAGTAGTTTGCTTATGGGGGTCCATCAAAATAAAGTGTAAGCAGATATTAAGCAGACAGTCTACTAATACTTTGCTGACTGCTAGTTAAAATATAGTTGCAAAGTTACATAGTAGAATGTCTGATAACACTTAAGTATAGGAACCAATTCTCACTATTAACTAGTTGCTTATTAGCATGCCTATTATGAACATATTGTCTGTTTATAAGTACTTATAAAGCACATATTCTGCATGACCATATTCTACATCCCTAACCCTACCCAATACCTAAACTTAACAACTACCTTACTTACTATTAATAAGCAGCAAATTAGGAGTTTATTGAGGCAAAAGTCGTAGTTTATGGTTTGTTAATAGTGAGAACTGGACCTTAAAATGAAGTGTGACCGAATTGTCTAAAGTGGACTTTCAAAATGAAGTGCTAATTATACCTTTTATTTTTTGTTTTCTCTCTTTTTAACAATGAATTACACTCAAAATACAAGTGTAAGGAGGCCGAGAGAAATTTTGTAACCGTACCTGTACAAAAGCTTACAAAAATAACTTATTTTTAGATGTCATGATTATAGAGCGCAACAATCAAATTCCAGAAGTAAAAACTCAATTAATTTTCCCCACTGGGAAATTGATTTATAACAATAACTGACAAACCATTCAACATAGACCTGTTGTGAGCTCAGAGATTGTTAATTGATTGTACATGCTTTTGTTGAAGCCATCTGTTAGCACTAATTCAACTTATTTTTTTAAATAATTTTAATAGCTGAATTCTTGGTGAAAACTACATTAACCATGACGCTGTACAGAAAATTCCACCAATTAGAGAGTTGTAGTGAGCAAAGTGTGCAAAACAAGCTCTTTAGCTCCGCCCATTCAGCAAATGACGCAATTAAGTTGGTCTCACTACACTCTCGAAGTACTTTATGTGCATATTTTGCAATAAAATTGAAATTTACTGTTTCTGTAGCTACAATAAGCAACTTTAAATTAATAGTTTTATTCTCCATTTTTAATTCAATTATGTCATTCACAGTGATTCATTGGATTGTAGTTCTTTCCCTCACCAAAGCCATTGTCTTTTCAAAAATGTTTTTGCTATAAATTAAACTTTGTAATGTTGTGATTCTCCTCATAGCTCATTGGTTTGGTTGTGGACTTAAAGTACTTTAACAAAGATTTAAAAAAAAAAAAAAAATCCCTTTGTGAAAAACTTACAGATCCGGAGCTGAAAAAGTAGGCACTTATGCATTCTATAGTCAATATTCCAGCATATTTCCATATTTTAAAGTAAATCTGACTCAAATGAATGAATATGATGAACAATTAGCTACATTTTCATATATTATCATCAGAAGATAAAAACTATAAAAATGAGCCCTGCTAATCACTCAGTGCCGCAGAGTCTACTGCATCTCCTACAAACAACAAAACAGGACTATACAATCAAAAACTGCCTCAACTTGACTTAAACGTAGACCAGACTTCATGTTGGTAGTGAAGTCCGACTGTTTAGCACTACTTAACGGTCATCATCATCGAAGTGATTCCTCTTTGTCAACATCCTTAAGTGAGGAAGTGAGTTCTTCTAGTTATTCAAAAGTACCTCACGTCAGATGTGCTGGAAGTGTCTACCTGATGAAAGCAAAGAAAAGAAAGGAGATACACACAGTCTAAAACATGTTTCCTGTCTGAGACACCTTGAAGACAAGAAAGAGAGGAAGTTTGCATTTAGTCTAACTAGACAACGGCAGTGAGAGACAAACCTCTTCCATTTTTCACTGTCAAAAAGATGTAATTCAGGCCGTATAGACAAAAGCGAATACAGCGCTGTAAGGATCTAACAGTGTATTGTGTTAAACCGAGAGAATCAGAGAAGTGATGCTGTGTGTGCATGAATGTATGAAGCTGGTTTGAAGCACCAGGAGGTATTTCATAATGAGCAGGGCGGCTGAGCGAACCGCTGCGTCCTGTGAAGGAATTAGGTGCGCGAGGCATCGGAGCGACGCAGTACTGTCATTAACGCACTTCCAAAATCACCATTTTCGCTGTATTAGTACCCTTTAGTTACACACACATATTTTCTTTTTCTTCCAACAATACGGATACAAGAGCAAGGAGCGAAAGACTTGTCAGTTCCGCAGTAATTTCAGAACCATTTCAAGAGAAATTATGCTAATAGGGTGTAGCCGCTAGCAAACGTATAACTATTCCATCCGAACCCAGTATGAAATAAATGACATCCTTACAAAGGGCCTACTGAAGAACGAAACACCAGGGTCTGAAAATCAAGGCAGAATCGGCCTGGTTTGAAATAACGAAGGCCATTTGCGTTTCATCTTGCAGTCCCCTGTTGCTTCCCACCAGGCAAATTTGATAATTTAGTTGGAAATAACATTAGTATTTATTTATTTATTATTTCCTTGCTGACCACTTGTTAACACAGATGTGTACTGCTGCCGCTGACTGCATGCTCACACACATAAAACACCTGTTTATAAATTGTGCTTTTAGCTCCTGCGTCTTTAAAGGTGCACAGAGGTACATCCATGTACACACACACACACACAGCTGAGATGACTGTGGGAAAAGGGTGGGAGTCCTTGTGCTCCACTAAGTGGAAAACTCGATCTTCTTACCTCAGCAGCTTCATACAGGGGAGAGCAGAGGACATATGTGCCAGAGAGAGGTCTTATGTTGTTGATTAGCAGTTTGCATGGGAAAAGCTAGCAGACTTCTCTTAATAAAACATCAAGCTCTCACCAAAATTGGTGCACGGCCAGCGTTTGCTGGGAACGTTTATATGGTCAGTGAATCCACTATGAATCACATTTTTGTCCAGCTGTATGCCATTACAAAGACTTTGGTCTTTAGTTATTCTGCAGCTTCAGCTTTGAGGATGTTAAAATGATTCTGCTTGATAGTGCATTCAAAAGTAATGGATTTAAAAGCAGCTTATTAAATAAAAAAATTAAATGAAAGATTAAATTAATCATTTATTCGCCCTGATGCTGTTCCGAATCCATAATACTAACTTTACACGTTTGGCATACGCTTTAATTCAAAGCAACTTGGAGGTACATATACATCAGCTCATGCATTGGGAATCAAATCCATGACCTTGGAGTTGCTTGCGCTGTGCACTACTGTTTGAGTGACAGAAATTTTGGTGACACTTCAGAATAGGGAACACATATTCGCTATTAACTAAGAGTTTTCCCTGAACAAACTCCTAATTTGCAACTTATTAACAGTAAGGTAGGTGTTAAGTTTAGGTATTGGGTCGGGTTAAGGTATCTAAAATATGGTCATGTAGAATAAGACGTTAATATGTGTTTTATAAATAGGCAATATGCTAGTAATATGCAGTGTTGGGGAAAGTTACTTTTAAAAGTAATGCATTACAATATTGTGTTACTTCCTAAAAAAGTAACTAATTGCATTACTTAGTTACTTTTTATGGAAAGTAATGCATTACGTTACTTTTGTGTTACTTTTTCTCATCTTGGCTGGGCTTGCTTGTGTATATTTAATATAAAACTGTTCTATTTTTGGCAAATATAAAAGCCCTTTCATTCCCTCAAGCTGAAGGAAATGTAAATTCACACACAAACAAACCTTTCAGCTGTGCTGCCATTCTAGATTGCATGATGAACAGGACACAAGAGAAGAAAGTTCATCACTCTTCAGCAATAATAAAATGGTATTAAATACATAAAGGATAATTGTGTAATTTAATGTATTTAAAGGTTTGCATCATATTCTGAGTTTGCATTTAACTGTTTCTGTTTGAGTAAATGCATGTTCACATTCAGTCTAGAGCTACAGTAACCATGTTTACATGGTACACATGACAGACAATAAATAGGAAAACAAAGTAACTTGTGTTACTTATTTGAAAAAGTAACTCAGATATTTTCTTGTAAATTGAAAAGTAATGAATTACTATAGTTACTTGGGGAAAGTAATCTGATTACGTAACTCACGTTACTTGTAATGCGTTATCCCCAACACTGGTAACATGCACGCTAATAAGCAAGTTAATAGTGAGAATTTGTCCTTAAAACATTCAATAAAAATGTATGGGAACTAGGGCTGTCAAGCCCCAAATATGGCAAAAAGCACCATAAAATATAGTCAGCTTTTGACTATATTCCAAGTCTTCCAAGTTCCTGTGAGGAAAAGGACAAAATTTAAACTGTTGTTCACTAAACATTGTCCCGACTATAGCTCTCTATTCTAATATGCATTCAGAATCTAATATATTTCATCAAGTTAGATGTAAAGAAAGCCACTGTGATAATGTCACCAGAGCTGAAGTAAAGACTTTATATATATACAAAGGCTGTGCTGTCAGATTACTTACGAATGGGAGAAAGTGTAACGTGCAATATGGTGGAATTATCTCATCTTCTCAATAAAAGAGCCAAGAGCCAATTGATAAAGTCATCATGTCACTGAAGCTGCCATTAGAAGCTCCGGTTGCTATAGAATGACTGCTGATTTCAAATATGAAATTTAAGCATGGTGAACAGTTTTGGAGAATTTGATATTTCCCCAATCGAAGAGATTGGAGCTGTATTTGCATGACTGAAATAGCTGCCCGAGAGGCGTTTCAAAGTTGCCCACCAAGTGAAAGGACTTGCCTTAAAGGGACTTTGGGTAAAGCAAGTATAATTGTCATTTTTGCCTTGACGGCACATCTAAAATGAAGCTGACATTTGTGCCAGAAGAACTTTTTTTAGCAAATATTTCCTTACTTATATACTTCCTGTAACCTGAACGTAGAATTTGTTACTAGAAACATCAAGGTCATAGTTTCAATTCCCAGAGAAAGCATGAACTGAAATGTGAAATAAAAAGCCACTTTTTGATAAAAGCATCTGATAAATGTATAAAAATGTAAATGTAAAATAATGACTAAATATTTATTCTCCTCCACTGACTAGAATGAGACATAAATTTGAGACATAAATCTGCTTATAAACTAATTATCTGAGCACTATAAATGTACCTACTAACTTTAAACCTGTTTTGACATTTTTGAAGCTCAGCTTCACCAGTCCGTATTCCCTTTCACTGTATGGAAAAGAGCAACCAGGATGTTCAGCAAAATAACTCATTTTTGTTTCAGAAAGAAAACCATATGGGTTCAGGATGGCATGCGTGTGAGTAAATAATGACAGAGTTACAGTCATGGTGATTTTGTCTTGGCTGTGTTCCATCAACACCATTACCACCTTCTCTAAAAGTCAAGACCAGTCATCATAGACATCACCTTCTTCAATCCTCTCAATCTGACCTTTCTGTGCCTTTCTAAGTCCATTTTTTCCTCTTTTTTCCTCTTTTTTTTCCTTTCCACCCTGTCTTTGTCTGACCAACTTAAGTTTAGTAGTCTAGGAAACCCTCATAATGATGCCAACTAGCAGTCTTCCTCATGCATATCCACTTTTCTCTCCATCTCAGCGATTGTGTATGTGACTCATTCAGGGAGTCCGGATGCAGGTATGAAAATGTTTATGCAGCACAATAACTTTCCTCTTAATTGCATTGAGTGTTCTCCAACACCTGAGATCCATAAACCTCCATCGTCATCACTCATTACCCATCACTCTCACACATTCTTAAAGCTGAAGTGTGGGTTTTTTATGATGTTAAAATACCTTCTCCTATCCCAGTTTAATATGCAGAGATGACTATAAACAACATTCATAAGGCCTATTCGGATGGGACGAGTTTTCTAAACTACAGTTAAAAGTCATATTACCCAATGTCTGTGATTTTGTGCACCAATTCAGATGGGACTAACATCTATGTGTTTATTACACAGATGGGACTGTGTGTTTTCTAGATGTGGCCATTAGAGAAGGTCATGTGATGTGGCTGCATGCATCACATATGATGTATATATGTCTTTTAATGCCTTATTTTTATATAATTTCAATTTTAATTAAACTTCACATAAATTCAATAGAAGTGACAGCTCATAACAAGCCCTCATAAATGTATTGCACCTGATGCTGATATTAAAATAGTCATTTAGAAGTTTTTGTGATTTGGCTCTTCTAATTTTATTTTATAATATTACTCTTTCGTCAGAAGAAGTAATATAACTTTCAAAATTTCAATATGGACTTTTAAAACACATGAGGAGAACCGATGGGATAATAAAATATCAGCAAACACAGACAACATTCACATTCGGAGGGGATCAGATTTCTCAGAGGACCAGTGAGTTTGCTGAAAAACAGTAATTTGCTCTGGAATTTTTGTGTGAGAAGAACATAGAGCTGGCATATTTGGATGGGATTCAAATCACATAGTATGTCTGTGAAACACGAATTTCTCTAATGTCCTCTGGGAAAACTAGTCCCTTCCGAATAGGACTATAGATTGATTTCCCGAAAACTGCTGTGGTACTTAGTTAGTTAAAGTGTCCTTAAAAGTCAGCTTCTATAAAACAGGTGAAAGAATTTCATTGACATCATGCAGGATCCCTGTAGCTCAAACAGTGAAACCTGGTGCTAGCAATGCAAAAGTCATGGGTTCAATTCCCGGGGATTGGATTAACTGAAAAAAAATATTTAGACTAAATGCAATGTAAGATGATTTGGATAAAAGCGGTAAATGTAAATAAGGAACCCAAGCCATATCTAGATACCAGAATATCAAGACAAATACTTTGCCTTTACTGTTAACTTTTGTGGCACTTGAAGCTAATGAAGAAATTACCAAAAACTACAAAATTACAAAAAGTCCAAAAAGTCACGATAATCCAAATAGGTGAAAGGCCCACACACTACGAGGGTGCAAAAAAGCTAATGCGAGATAAAAACCACAGCTTTACTGAGGCATTTGCTTTTTGTTGTCAGTTTTTTAACGCTTATAGTGTGTGGCAGTGTTGGCGTAATTACATTACATTACTTAGTTACTTTTTAGTAATTACATTGCTTAGTTACTTTTTTGTGTAAAGTAATGAGTTACATTACTTTTGCGTTATTTTGTAAATCTGGGCTGGGCTTGCTAGATTGTTTTTAACATAAAAAGTTCTGTTTTTGGCCAGTGTAAAAGCCCTTTCACACCAAAAGTGAAATGAATACGCCTCAGGCTGAAGGAAATGTAAATTCCTGATTGCATGAATAATAGGATGCAAGAGAAGAAAGTTCAATACTCTTCAGCAATAATAAAAAATAAATAAATAAATAAAATAAAACACAAATTTAATGTTTTTCTTAAGTCATTTTTGCTTATTAGTATGATTGAACTGGATCATCAAAGGTCAGCAGCAAAGACATTGGTTAATAAAATGGGATTAAATAAAGGTTATTTGTATTATTTAACTTAATTATTGCAGGTTTGCGTCATATTGCGAGTTTGCATTTTATTGTTTTTATTCATTTTGAGGAATAATGAATCTGTTGAGTAACTTTTGTTGCTTATTTGAAAAAGTAACTCAATATTTTCTTGAAAAATTAAAAAGTAATGTGTTACTTTAATAGTTACTTGGAAAAAGTAATCTGATGAAGTAACTTGCGTTACTTGCAATGCATTACCCCCAACACTGGTGTGTGGACTTTTTTTTTGCATCTTATAGCTAATGAACATGTGTTAACAGTAAAAAAAAAAAAAAAAAACAACTTGATAGCTTATAAAACACAAAAATGTCATTCCTAAAAAATACTTACAGTTGGAGTTTCCTAACCCTGCTCCTGCAGGCACACCAACACTACACATTTTCAAACTTTCCCAAATCAAAGACAACTAAATCAACTCATCAGCTCGTGAGTAGAGACTCTAAAACCTGAAATGGGTGGGTCAGGTAATGGAGACATCCAAAATGTGTTTTGCTGGTATGCCTCCAGGAACAGGTTTTGGAAACACTGGTGCAGCTTATTAGTTAAAGATCAGTAAAGATTTGGTAACTGAAAGGTTGCAGGTTCAGGTCTTTTAATGATAATCTATCAACAATGTGAAAGTGGCAAGGCAATTAACCCAGGTTGCCCCTTGTAATAAGTCTACTGTAACACATTTGGGACAGAAGTGTCAAGTAAATGTAGACTATCCACCACACAAGAGAATTGATGCTGTGCTTCACAACAATGTTAAGTCAGTCATCAGCCTTCAACTTCTTATGTCAAGTTCATGACCATGACTAATTAACATTTTCTAGGACTTATTAAGGACTCTTCAAATAAAGTGTTGCCTTGGAAACAATGACATCACAGGCCTGTCATGCCTTTATACTAGCTGAGACTATGTGATTATGAGTGTCAGGCTCCTCTATACAATGGGTGGATCAGTGCCACACTCCGACAATCAGAATTATTACAGCAGAATGACAAGCCACAGTACTGCCATTCAGCACTGTCGAAAGTAGTTATTTCGCCTTGAACTCCTTGTGAGCAAGTTTATATATAGTACAGCACATATGCGACATGTTACAGAAGGGGAACGGTAATTAGTGAACAATGAAGTGAGTGACTGTCTCGTTCACTGGTCAGATGACAAGCGCTGCTTAGCGAGACAGACCGAGATCTGTACGGACGCTTGAGAAGTGATGGGGATGGGACTTGAGTGTCACGTAGAGCAGATGAGACTCATGGGAGCTGACACACTTTCAGAAAAAAATGTGCAAAAATTTTACCTTTAGGGGTTGTCACTGGGGAAGTACCCTCAAAAGGACACCTTTGTACCTTATTTACCCCTAAAGGGTTCAGTATCATAAGAGTACATATTACTACTCTAATGTACTAATATGCACCCTTTAGGGGTAAAGAAGGTACAAAAGTGTCCCTTTGAGGGTATTTCCCCAGTGACAAGCTTTTGTACCCCTAAAGATACAATTTTTGCACATTTGCTCACTAAACAGCTAAACAGCTTTATTTATTTATTTATTTATTTGTTTATTTATTCATTCATTCATTCATTCATTCATTCATTCATTCATTCATTCATTCATTCATTCCATGGAGGTCATTGGGGACCAGCAACTTTTTAATTACCCACATTCTTCAAAATATTTTCTTTTTGTCTTCTGAAAATATAATTTCTTTTTCTTCTCAAGCAAAATCAAAGAATGGACTGGCCAAAATAAAGTTTATTTGGAGTTTGTTTCCAGACTTGCTATAGTGAACTTTCTAGAAAAAATTGCTCTGGATGATAAACACCTTCAAACTACTATTAGTCCGTGGTGAATATGTAATAGGTATGTGTATATTGGGGCTCCACCTTTTTTGACGAGGAAATCTTCTTCAGACTGATAAATGGCCGATATGAAAATTATATTCAATTTTTTCGAAATTAATTAAAATAAAATACTAAAAGTAAAATCAATGTTAAATGCTACAAGTGAATTTATCATGAACATTATCATGAAAACATTATCATGAAAAACATTATCATGAAAAAACATGGAAAAAAACTCTAATATCTGCCTGATATGGCTCATATAGTGTTGAGATATATATAGATATATATATATATATATATATATATATATATATATATATAGTGCACTTCTAAATTAAACATAATTTTGTAAATTTTGTATTCACTGTAAAAATGGTTGTAAATTTGTAAAAAAAAAAAAAAAAATTAAAAAATTAAAAAAAAACTATTAATTAGTTAAGTGTAATTTACCTTACCAAAAAAATACCTGAAAAATGTAAATGGCTTAACAGTACATTAAATGTAATTTTACTTAAAAATCCTGTCAAATGTATGTTTTTTGTGAGTAAATTCTATGAATTACCATATAGTGAAAAAAGTAAAAGGACATACCCAGAAGTCCTTGCATGACAGATTACATATGAATATTTTTATATAACTATTATGTTTCTTCCTGTTTTTTGTTATCTGTAATGTACATTGGGGTCTTTATGGTTTCTGTTATTTAGTTAATGTTTATTGCATTATTCTAGTGTTGTGTATTGTCTAAATATGTATTATCTGTTTTATTGCCACTTACAATGAACTCATTCGTCATGTGGCTTTCTATTGTGCAAGCTGTATTATCATGGTGGTTATCAGTGCCTTTTAAGGTACAAAGCAGATTTTGGCACTTCCAGTAGATTGGTATATTAAGATTATACATATAACTTCTGGTTATACATTGTAAAATATACGGGCACCAACATGCCACCCTGTAATACTTGAAATAATGTCACCATATGTTTTACAGTGAATTTGTGTCAACCACAGCTTTTTTTTTTTTTATTACAAATTAGGATATTTTACAGTGCTGCAATGGTAGCATCAAATGACGATTAAATAAAAGAAAGCAGAAAGTACCTACAAAAAACATGACTATCGGACACAGTTCATTTGTTACAGTGATTTTTTTAGTGTGAGTGTGTGTTTCAGGACACATGCACAGGAATCTATGGCTCATTATCACCTGCTCATTGTAGTGCGAGTGTGTGTGCCGGGAAGGTAATTTGAGAGTGCATGGAGTGTTTGAGGATTGTGTTGGTGATTTGTTTCTCTAAACTGAGTTTACTGCTTGCTAATCGATACCATTGTGCCGGAGTTCTCTGCATAACAATACAGTCCCCTTCCCTAATCACGAAACACTTATACATCTCCTCCCTCTAGTGTAAAAATATGAGCATTCATCACGCTCAAGATGTTTGTCATTTCGCCGCGCGCTCGCAGTTCCTGCAAATTCCGCGTTCAACCTCCCCAACAGCGCGAGAGCCCACAATCACAAGCCCCGCACTTCTATTCAAACCACACCTGCATAATTGCCACATCTGACCTTTTCCAACCTGTCTCAGGCAAGCGCGAACGCACAATTGAGCCACGGTATAAATAGCAGCTCATTTCATGCTGCTGAGGCATAAAACAAAGCTTGATTTTCATAACCACTTCATCTCACCAACTCCAAACCGAGCCACCAGGGCCCGTTTCTCGTAATGATACCGACCCAAACCGACGGCGCAGCCAGCAAAGAGTCACGGGATGTTAAAAGACGGTGTAAATACGACCTTGTTGTCGTTATGTTGTCAAACTGCTTGGATTGCAGAATCAATTCAATGGCATAATTCGATTCTCGCCAACCCTTGTGAATTGTAATGGCTCTCTGGATGACTAACTTCGATTACTGACAGCCGTTCTCTAAGTAGGACAGGAAAAAAAAAGTTTTGATATTGAAAGCGGCTCATAGGCTTAATCCATAATTATCCTTAAAGCTCTCCTCTGTCTAGGAGCTGGTGTGCTCCTGTATTGATTCGCCGGATATTTCTTTAGCGTGTGAGCGAGCATTAGAACACAGATTTGCAAACAATGCACACATGCATAACAACATGCAAAGCACGCGAGTCACATCTTCTTAACCAGCTCGTTGCATACATTGTGGCAAAACGGCATCTCGGCGCATTCAAAAAACATGACCCTGATGTGTTGCGGATTATGCTTTTGTGTTCTTGAGGCACGATTACAGAAGCTTGCGCTTTTGATCTCATTACAACAGATTTACAGGATGTTTTATAAGCTTAATAATTCATCGGATCAGATTTGATCATTCTGAGGAAGATCATTCCTTTGAGAAAGGCTTTCCACATGTGTGCCTTCTTGATATAAATCTGCTTGGCGTCTGCTGCGACGGGAAACCTAGAAACAAAGGACTGAGACGGCGCTGGCCTAACACAAGAGGATCGCTTTTAACGCACCACAGACATCTGCGATAAAATGACACAGAAAGAGGGTCTTTTCATGTGAAGTAGAATACGCGACGAAACGAATCTTACACAATCACTGAACACAGAAAATCAGAGTAAGAGTATTCTTGAAACTCAGTAGTGAAGTAGAAGAGTGTGGGTGGACGGGGGTGGGTGTTAATAGGGAATTAATGAGAGAAGAGCACACTGGATGAAGGGATGAACATGAAGCTACGAATGAAAGATGCAGGATTAGCTGAGAGTGGGGGTGTTTTATGTGGGAGGGATTCTCCTGTTAGAAAAGAAATGGGATAGGGATCCCCTGGAAAGTAGAGCCCACACACAGATAGCCACACACAATGCCTTAGACATGCAATTCTGCTGTGGACAAGCAGGAGCGCTAGAGCTGTTGTGCGTATGTTTAGGATGAGAGCTTTCTTGAAGAAGTGTTAAACTAACTCGTCTTACACTACAGACATGAATGATACCTGACATGAATGAGGAAAGGTGTACTATTCCTTCTCTAAAAGGATCAGATTTACCGTTTTCATCTGCTGAAAAACAAAATGTGACCCGTGCAGGCAAAATGAGTCGGAATGCACACAGACTAATTTTGAGCTACAGGCAAAAGAAGTGAAAAATGTTAGTTTTGGTCGAATTTGAGGTATTCACAAAAATGAGTTGATTAAGCCCTCTTCTAGAGATCCCAGTGCTCCAAATAGTAATTAAACATCTAAAATGATCTTTATTTGTACGTTTTCTGAGAGGAGTACCTTAGGGTTTAAAATTCTTTAAAATTTTCTCTACTCACTTCTGGGCGACTGCTGCTGCTACTCACCACAAGTTATAGGTATATTGTTACAAAAAGCACAGTATTCCAGCTTTGTGAATATTCCTATCGAATTCTCGATGACATGAGTCCAAACAAGTGAAATATGATTTTCAAACCCATGCTGATGAAAACAAAACGTTCGCGCTGACAGACATTTGCAAAGCACATGCATAAGACGCGCGTTTCCGCGAGCGTGCGATCTCACTTATAAAGTACATTATTACGAAATATATATTGGTGAGATTCACACAATCATAATCTGTTATGTCTTACATGAACGATTAGTTAATGGTTGGGGGAAAATCTGATGTGTAACATTATATTAGATCCATGCATTACAGTAGGTCCTAATAGATCTGTCTAGTGTTAACCATACATTAAAAGAAAAGACGGAATCACTCACTGCTCTTGATTAAACTACTGTTTATTTGCATCTTTGTTCTTGTTTTTAATAACAAAGATAAAATAAAAAATAGCTATATTGTGATTAATAATATAGTAATTATTACTAAGAAAAGAATTGGAGGAAAATATGCAACGTTGCTTGGTGATTTTGCTTTGGAATCGTTAACTCGATTTTTCTCAAAATCAGATTTGCTGCCTCTATTTCCTTCAAACGGCTTTAGCTCAGTCAATTTGCACATTCCGACTCATTTTGCCAGCACAGGTCACAAATAGTTCACGTTAAGGAATCAGAGCCAGAATATTTTAAACACTTACAGGGGGGCTCTTTAGATTGGGCCATTAACCAACTGCCAAGAAGAATACCCTAACAACTGCCCAGAACACCCAGCAACTGCTATATATAACAGCTGCATAGAACACCCTATCAACTGCTAAAAACACCCTAGAAACTGTCCAGAACACCCTAACAACTGCAAAGAACACCATATCAACTGTTCAAAACACCATAGAAACTGTCCACTCCAGAACACCCAGCAACTTATAACAACTGCACAGAACACCCAGCAACTGCTATATATAACTCTATTCTGTCTATTCTATATATAACTCTATTCTGTCCAGAACAACCTAACAACAGCATAGAACACCCTAACCCTAGAAACTGTCCAGAACAACCTAACAACTGCCCAGAACACCCTAGCAACTGCTAAGAAAACCCTAGTAACTGTCCAGAACACCCTAAAAACTGCATAGAACACCCAGTAACAGGTATATATAACAATTTCATAGAACACCCTAACAACTGTCCAGAACACCTTAACAACTGCCTAGAACGCCCTATCAACTGCTCAGAACACCCTAACAACTGCCCAAAACACCCTAACAACTGCCCAGAATACCCTAACAACTTTCCAGAATACCCTAACAACTGCTCAGAACACCCTATCAACTGCCCAGAACAGCCTAACAACTGCCCAGAACACCCTAACAATTGCCCAGAATACCCTAACAACTGTCCAGATTACCCTAACAACTGCCCAGAACACCCTAACAACTGCTCAGAACACCCTAACAACTGTCCAGAACACCCTAACAACTGTCCAGAATACCCTAACAACTGCCCAGAACACCCTAACAACTGTCCAGAATACCCTAACAACTGCCCAGAACACTCTAGAATCTGACTTGAACACCCTAACAACTGCCCATAACACCCTAACAACTGTCCAGAATATCGTAACAACTGCCCAGAACACCCTAACAACTGCCTAGAACACCCTATCAACTGCTCATAACACCCTGATAACTGCCTAGAACAACCTATCAACTGCCCAGAACACCCTAGCAAGTGTATATAACATCCTAACAACTGCTCAAAACACCCAGACACCGCCCAGAACACCCTAACAACTGCCCAGAACACCTAGTAACCATCTAGAACACCCTAAAAACTGCCAAGAACATTCAAGCAGCTGCACAGCAGCACTGTAGTAGGTTGTGTATGGTCAAGCACCACTCACGGTATTTTTATGCAAAAATCTAATTTTACACGTGTAATTGAATATTTATGTGATATTAGAAGTATGCATAAGCCTTTGAGCAATATACATACATTTATCAACCTACAGTATATTAACCCTGTATGAGCAGCAGGAACTGACTAAATGTAAATGCACATTATTTCCATTTTAAACCCTGGGTAGTACACTGAGAATTTATATCAGCCACTAAAGTGTTGCATAATGCATATGTTGATGAAATGCCCACGGAACAGAGCTTTATATCAAATAAGAAAGGCAATGCATTTATTTGCCTTATGCTTCCATCTTTTATTTGTTTCAAACGTCAAAACATCTGATTACCATTCATGTGAATGGGTGCATGTGGATAGGTTAAAACATTAGAAAGATCGACATTACCGGTCAAAAGTCTGGAATAATTATAGTTTTGTAATGTTTTTGAAATAACTTTTTTGTGCTCACCAAGGCCACATTTAGTGTGTAATAATGTGTATTAATGCCTGTTTTCAAACAGGTTTCCCTCCAAACTGATAGTCCCAGCTCAAACTTGCACCATTAGATGAGTCATACAGAGATGTGTTAACACATTTTCATATTATTTTTTGGTCTTTAGACAGTAAAGTGAAGAGTAATGGGACATTTTTAGGGGACAATGGGGACGAGTATTGGGAAAGGACCCCCAGCTGGAATGTCAAAGTTCAGCCCACAAGCCCAGAAAAAAAAAAAAAAAAAATAAAATATTAGGCCTAAATTTAAGATTTATGTTTTGGAATTGCATATATATATTTTTTTCTATTTGCATCTGTTTGATTTTATTTAAATAATCATATTTTTAAAATTCATTCATTCGAATTGCTTAAAATCAGCATAAATCTGTTCATTGTGAAATCAATTAAATTTATTCAGTTAAAAGTGAATATGGTTAAAATATGGCTATAGCTGTGGAACAAGCAGTACTGAACTCATTACAATCAATGAGACTGAAACAAATTTGACTGGTTGATGATAAATATATAAACCTGGTTGGTGTTTATGTAAAACTCATTCGAATTATTAGTACTATTACAGACATATTACCTGTTTATCATTTATGTATGACTGACAAATATGTACCAAATTAAGATTATTGGTTAGTTTAAATGTTAAAACTGTGTAATCCACATGGATGGAAATTTTATATACAATTCAGATAAATCTTAAATTTAGGCCTAATGGCTCCAACAGCATTTACTTATAGTTGAATATTAAACCAGGATAGAAGCATTTAAACACTGTCAGTTGTGGTATTCTTCTCATACAGTATGTATAATACAACAGCATGTGTACTTGAGTATACAGTAAGTTTCTGGCGTTTGTAAAATAAAGTTGCACAGCCGGCAATCTGGGAAAGCGACTCAGCGCTCATCACAGCAACAAGTCCTCAAGTCTCCCACTCAGGAGCTAAGCGTGCCGCGCTTCTCCAGGTGTCTCCTCCTGGCAGATGGGCTGCGCGACTGCCATTTATAGAACAGCAATTACTCAACATCTGCCACAGTGATGGAATCTCAAATTATACCGTGGAACCCAGCAGGGGCCTGTAGGTAGGAGCTGTGGGTTTTCAGCATGGGAGGGCGGACAGGGAGCAACCTACCAGGTGTTCCCCACACTGAATGTCTCAAGGGGGCGATGGAGAAAAACTTGGGGAGGTATACAGTTTAGCTCATTTAGCCTCAACAAAGCATTAACTGCACGGCACCCAGCCTGGCCAGCACAGTTTGAAGCGCTAAGTTATGCGTTTGCATCATAAATGAATGCATAAATGATAAACAGGACCACATATTGGCGAGATTCAACTTTTAAACTCCTAAATATAGACTAGTCATATAGCTCCTGTGGTCTGCCTCTCATCTATATTCATGCTTTTCCATACTGGAAAGGTCTATGCATCTCAAGCTAAGCTGTGAAAAGCACTCCTGCTGCAATTACTGATTAATTACAGGGAATTAAAGCAATTAAGGCTTTTGAAATATACAATTAACCATCACATTTCCTGTTACAGGCCTGAGATTATAATGCATTCATATCTCATACCACCATAGCGTTAGTTTCAGATGCCGCCGCCTTGAGCCAGTCAAAAAACTTTCAAAAACAATATGGATTTGTGCAGCATGTGAGATGACATGCATTCACATGTTCATTATTTAAATATAAGTGCTTTGGCACACAGAATAATGCTCGTCAAATGTTCTTCGACATCGGATCCACCCAAAACTAGGCGGATTACCAAAAAAAGAAAATGAAATAAACAAAAAAACCTGAAAAGACAACAGAAATGCGAATATGCAAACGCACGCTCCTTTCACAAGTAAACAAATAAACATAACAATAGTTTGTGTTGTCAAATCACGATTCAGCTTTCCTCAAACCTCAAGGAAAGAGCGATATTTTTGACAGATGAGGCACAAAGGTACAATAGAAGGTAGGAACGTGGCTCCTCTCCCAGGTACGGCGATGATGGTGTGACTGATTGAAAAACAAAGAAAGGAATTTGAAGATTTGAGAAAGTGAGAGAAGGTCTTACGGGGCGCCGTCTCGACACCGCTCTCCTGCATTACGCCAAACGGGGCATGTTGCCTGGAGCCTTGCCCACGGACATCAGCATGGGCACGCACACACTTTCTCCTGTTTTGTGTTTTTTTTTTTCATCCTGTTTTATTTACTAGCAGCATGGCGCACATTTGCATGACAACAACAACAAGATGTCTCAAAAGATTTCTATTAAACTTTTCAATGTGTCTTCTGTCTCCACATGTTTCTCTGCACTTAACTTTAGGTGCCAAGTCATTTCGAACTGAATTCTTAATATCAGGAGCGGAGGAGCGATTTGAAAAGTGCATTTGGGGACGTGGAGACACACAAAGCATGAATATTAGTAATCCTTGAGTGAGATAAAGGTGCCTTGGCTTGCAGTCAGAGATTTGACTCTTTGAATTCTACCTCGAATCGCTTAATTAACGAACTGACGTTTTGTGTGGCAGCAGTGACTGCAGTGTCCTGCAGTATGACATACTACTTAAAACATATCTAAAATCATTTAACATAACTATTTAACCACAGTTTTAAATATAACATTGTTGTAATTCTTTTATAATTATTATACCTGCAGTTTTGACCTCAAATTAATTGACTATTTAAGTGAACTACAAAAGGATGAAAGGTTATGAAAGGTTATTAAAAATTTAAAACCATAAAAGAAACTCTGATCATTCTAAAAGCATATATACTGTATATATATATAGTAACAAAGGATTTTTTTCATATAAATTAAAACTTCTGAATTTCCAGCATCATTACTCCAGTCTTTAGTGTAACATGATTCTTCAGAAGTCATTGTAATTTGCTGATTGCTAATGTGCCGACTTATTGCTCAATTTTTAATAATGGTAATATATATTTTATGTTGAAAACTTTTTTTTCTCAGTATTCTTTAATGAATAGAAAATGTAAAAGCACCATTTATTTGAAATAGACATCTTTTGTTACAATATAAATGTCTTTACTTTCACGTTTGAGACATTTATTGCATCATTTAATGTATGATATTATTAATACTTAATATATTAACATGAATATTAAGAAATATATAATGTATAATGATTTAAGAGTGCAGTACAGTTGTGTACAAATGTATAAAAATGTATAAAAACAAAGTCCAATAAAAATCCCTGAAATAATTTCATTATTGTAAATGTAAGGCACATAACTTGTGCAATGTGTTACTTTTTTTCCAGCAGTGTAGTTCTGATTGCGCTGGTGTTGTAGAACAAATTCTGCCTTTTCCCGCTGCTGGAGCCTCGGGACTAAAGGCCTGAAAGAGGAGCTTACACTGTGTTATCCGGTGTCATGAATCTTTCATAAAACTGTCACAGGAAAGATGGAGCGCTCGATGTAGCCATAATTCCCAGTGCCGGCACAGTCCCAGTAGAAAGTGTGTTATTGAGGCAGGTGGATGCTCCGAGTCTGTTGTGTTAATTGATATTGGCTGTAATAACATTTTACATCAAGTCACTATAAGAGTGTTATGACAATTTCAGTGTCAAATTTATATTGAAAAACGACTTTCTATATCCCTTCTTTGCTCTTAGTTCGTCGCTCTGCTCCCATTCTGAGTCTTTCTCTGTATTTTCTTAAATGTGATGAATTATCCATTCCTCTCTTCAGGAAACTCTGTCTGCCTCGCTAAAATAAGAGAGATTGCCTTCTTTTGCATGCTTAGATAAATGATCAAATATTCATATCCATACACAGTTAGCTTTTGCTTTTTTGTTCTATTTTTTTACTCTGGAACATTTCTCTGCACTTTATTGTTTTTCTTATTCATGAAGAACACAGCAAGCGTCCTTATATCAGCATTATGAGTCATTTAAAGCCTCTGCTTGGGAATTAACTCCACAAACCTGAACATTTTCACTCCCATACATGCATACACGCACATCCTCACACGACTACACTCTAAAACCAATGCTACGACAACCCAAAGTCCTTTGACAACATATAGTAGCAGTTCAACCAGCTTTGCAACAGCTGCACGTATCAAAACTATTCAGTGATGGATGTTAAATTAATCCATTTAAGACCAACGGTCACATTTGTGGCCAAAATTTAGTCTGAAAATGTCTGAATGTGAACATTTTTACATGGCTGATTCAAAAAGTCGCATGACTGTTTAATTACAGCTGAATATTTGAGACGTAGAATATTTAAATCTTCTGTTATTAATGTGTCAATGACATTGCTCTGTCTTTCCTCATATAAATCATGATCATAATGTATGGTGTGTATATATGTCAGTGGTCACATTTTTTTATTCACCATACTGAATATGTTTTCTATGCAATATAAAATTGTACATTTCAGAGTAGTGAAATGAACTTTCATTTGCTTTTTTTTCCCCCACAGTTGCCTGCTCTGTTAGGTTTTACTGATCATTTTGCCATTTTACTTATGTATATGACCAAGCATTCCACAAAGATACAGTGACTAAGTTTAAAGATTAAACTTATATACACACTCTTAAAAATAAATGTTCATTATTGGCATTGATGGCTCCACGAAGAAGCTTTACATCCATGTTACATTTCCATTTTACAAAAGGTTTTTTATAATGGAAAAAGGTTCTTCAGATTATAACATTCTTTACTCTAAGGTTCTTTTACAAACTGTTCACTGAAAGGTTCTTTGGGGAACACAATCAATTAAGCTCTCAAAATGAGAGCTTAAAAGCAATATAGTTTTATATTTATCATTAATTAATAATCATCTTGTTTACAAAGACTCATTAACAGACTTTGATTAAAAAAAAACAGCCGATTCCAGAATTATTTGTGCGTTTCCTTCACTTTCCACTTCCCCGTGGTACACTTCAGCAGATAATGACGAAATGCTGTCTGCTTCAGCTCTAGTAATGACATCTAATGTGTTGAGCTGGGATAATGTGCATTACAAGTTGCATTTGCGTTGAGTTTGGAATATGCCTCCACGCTTTAATACCGCAGTGAGAATCCATTATGGTAATGCAGCACCTGAGGGAAGCAATGGGAGAGATCAGTCTTCAAGTGCTTATTACCAAAGATGACTGTGTTTAATGAAAGCCTCCCTGTGTGAGAAGGTAAGCCTTTCCCTTTCCCTTTCTCTTTCTCTTTCTTTCTCTCTCTCCCCCTCTCTTCTTTTTCCATTTGTCCTTTCAAACTCAGCTTCCAAAGTGGATTCTCTCTGCCGCCCATCCAGCGTTGGGGAAGCTACTTTAAAGCTGTAGCTTGTCAAGCTACAAGCTACTCATAATTTGAAGTAGTTGAACTGCAGTCAAGCTACTCTTTTTAAAAAATTAGCTACACTACAAGCTTCTACAAAGTAACTAGCTTGAAAGGACCAATATTTTCTTAAACACATTGGTAATGTGTTTGGTTAATATATCATTTAATCAGATCCATATTCTTGTACAAAAATAATGATGTTTTTTCAATGAATCTTAATTAGGGTCAAGGCTTGAAATGTGAGCATATACAGGAAATGTACTCTAATATCCAATGAAAAAAGGCCTAAAATGTCATGCAGGGATGAGGTGAGTGTGTTTGATTCATTTCACTTGTCTTTTTAACTTTTTTCTAGTTCAAACAATAGAACATAGCACTAGCAACACCAAGGTCAAGGGTTTGATTCCCTAATTGTTTAAAGTACACTGCTATTCACTGGAAACGCTATTTGAAAAACAGCTGAACTTACGGCAAAGTAGCTTTAATGCAAATCTATTCAATATTGATAATGTTCCCATACTTCTATTTTCAAGAAACACACAGAATCACCAAAACTGTAGGCAAAAATTACATTCAAATAACATCATACAAAAATTATGAAAAAAAAAAAAACAGGCTCATTGGAAAAATGTGCCTCTGCCTATATTATTGCAAAAACATACCAAATGTTTCCAAATGAAATGAACACTAGTGGCAGTAAAACAACAACTTTTATTCATTTTCACATAAATTAAAATTACTGGGGCAGATTATTGATTAAGATTATTGATTGATTATTCCTTGCAAAAGCACAGTTTTTAGCACAGTGCATGATTTGAAAACCAATACATTTTGACATTTGCTTCACATATCCAGCTCCATATGTATGGCTTTTTTGACATAGTAAACTTGCTCAGTAGCGCACCTGGTACAACATTGCAGTTGCAATGTGGAGTGTCCAGGTACGAGTCCTGTGAAATGCAAGTCATGATAAAAGAGCTCAGAGACTAAAATGGTAAGATTGCCATGTTTTTATCTCACATTTGCTTTTGTTAACACTATTGGTTAGGTGTTATTTTCAAACACCTTTTAGCACCACTTTTAACATTTCCAAACCGCTGCGATATGCACAACAACCAACATAATAAAAAATTGCCAGATTCACATTCATCTGTTTCGGAAACTGAACCGCACATTTCAAAGTGTCAAGAAATGTGCAAGAAGTAACATTATGTCATTTTGTAGAAATGTCGCCACAGGTACATTTTTCCAAAGAGCCAGTTGCAAAAAAAAAAACAAACAAACAAAAAAAAAACATTATTTATAATATCTCAGACCACACTACTAAAGTATGCAGCAGCTTCCTTTGCTCTTCCTTGTCCTCCTCTCATGTCTCACCATCTTTCTCTTTACCTCCCCTCTCTCATTTGTCTACACCAAGCAGTGACAGCTTATGTAACAGCTCCAAACTTAGCTTCCTATTTGAACGGCACGTTATGCTTCTGTTTTTTTATTCCATTACATGACTCATTTTAGTTATTACCCTTTGACAAGAGAACAAGATGAGGGGAGGGCTGATCTGGTAGAAGCAAAAGAGAACAATCGAGAATAAGACGAGAAATAGAGAAGTGGAAGAGAAATAAGGATTTAATTATTTAGTCTCTACAGAGTGAATCTGACCCAGATGAGGCTTTTTGGCGCTATTCATAGGCCAGAGGTGAATGATGCTTCATGGGGGCTGCCCTGGGAAAGGGAAACGGCGGCACATAAAACCAACATTATGAGCAGGTAACATGAAGGAGGAAATCGTGAGAGAGAGAATGAGGGATGTGTGAAAACAAGCACAAGAGAAAAATGGAAAGTACAGGAGCTCTTAGTCACATGTCTGTCTTGTAAACATCCCGATCTTCCATGAGACTGATTCCATGATCAGTCACACGCATTTCATTACTTATGCTTTAAATTCCCAGTTTTGACTGAGTAAACACTGACAAAAACTAGTTTAAGAGGGCTACCTACAAGAACTTTCAGCTTACACAGTACAGCTTCTCACCAAACAATCAATCCAATATTTTATTTATTTATTTTTATTTTATTTATTTTTTGTATTATTTTTGTGATGAATTTGGGGGGAAAATTAGCGCTGTCAAACTGATTAATCGCATCCAAAATAAAAGTTTGTGTTTACACAATATATGTGTGTTTACTGTATATATTTATATGTTTAAATACACACACGTACATGTGTATATCTAATATATATTTATATTTAAGTATAATATAAATCATATACTGTGTAAATATAAATATATGTATACATGTAAATATTTATTTTTTATATATATATATATATATATATATATAAAATATACATGTATTTGTGTGTTCTTATATATACATATAAATATACACAGTACACACACATATTTATTATGTAAACACAAACTTTTATTTTGGATGCGTTTAATCTTGATTAATCAATTTGACAGCACTGGAAAAAATTCATTAGGTTCTGCTACGAAATCAATGTTTATTATTAAAAACTAATTTATATAAGTTTTTGCTGCCTTTAATCAAAAATATAGTAAAATAAAAAACTGTGAAAATATAATTACAATCTGAAACAACTATTGTGTATTTGAATATAATTTAAACTGCAATTTGTTATTGTAATGCAAAGCTGAATTTTCAGCATCATTACTCCAGTCTTCAGTGTCACATGATCCTTCAAAAATCATTCTAATATGCTGATTTGCTGCTCATTTATTCTTATTATCAATGTTGAAAACTGCTTTTTGTGGAAACCGTGATGCATTTATTTTAGGATTCTTTGATGAGCAGAAAGTTAAAATAACAGCATTTATTTGAAATAGAAATCTTTTGAAACAATATAAATGTATTGCTCTCACCTCTTTTAATCAATTTAATGCATCCTTGCTGAATAAAAGTATTAATTTCTTTCTAAAAAAAAAAATCGTACTGACCCCAAACTTTTAAATGGTAGTGTATGTCTTTTGAAATATTATAAATCGAAAAAAAATATATATTTTAAAAACAAATGCAGATGCATTATTCACACACATATCAACAAATGCATGGTTCTTATTAATATATATCTTACATCCATATATATTTAGATTTTATTTTACTTGCTCAAATCTGCTCAGCCGAACTGTTTCAAGTTTGTTTGACGAAGCTGCACACAAACAAATTTTGTTACGTGAACTTCTACACACTGCTCAGTGTGTGAGGAGCAGTGTACACTGCGTAGAGACCATGTGAATTGGACAATGTTACACTAAGGGAAAGTGGAGGGCATTTCAATATACAGTGAAATTCCCCAGAGAGTTCCCTTACTTTCATCTTTCATTTCCTCGGGGCAGACAACAAACTCGAGAGAGCAAGAGAAAAGATGAGGTAGGACAAAAGAGAATGTGCAACAAAGCTGTTATCCCCTTGACTTTATTCTTTCATTGTTATATTACATATAAATAAATCTAGAAATTTCTCAAAGTGATTAAGTAGGTCAGACTTCCATGCTATTCTCTGTATTCTGAGCTTTACATATGAGTGTAAACAGTGTTGATATTGGCTTTCTAATAAATGCTTAGAGGCAGGAATTTCTCAATCCAACACAACTAAAAATACAACTACAGTTTTGCCGGAATATCAGAAGCCGGGAGAGGAAATGCTTTTGTTGCTGTCTGACTGAACTGCCAGGAACAAACATTAGAGGAAAAATACTACAACTTTGTCCTCTTCCTCTCCTAATTGCCCTTTTTTTAATACCTTACACTGCGCTTCGCTCTCTCCACGCTCATCTCCTCATTCCATTTATTCCTCCAACAGATTCCGTCTGCTCCAGCGCACGGGTGAATCAGCGCTCCGCACGGCCACAGCCACTAAACTTCCGATAAAATCAATGTTTAATTCACATCGCTCGAGGCCATTGACAGAAAATGGAAGCCTTTCATCTACAAAGGGATACATGGAGGCTCCTAGCGCGAGAGGAATCTCGCAGAATTAGTGCAATCGTCACGAGTTGTCCCATTTATTTCACTGAGTGTGTGCTCTCACTGACACTAAGAAGATCTGAGGGGCCCCGGAATGAGACGTGTCCCGCTCACTTCACTCAATGAACTGCTGGAGCGTATGTGGACAGGGTGCAAAATGCACCTTTTAGTACTTCGAACGACCGACTTTTATACATAATATTGCTTTGTAGTGGACATTATTTGAGGCTGATCTTCCTATCTGAAGGCTATGGTGCAATGCCAGTGGTTCTCAGTCCTTGTCCTCTGCTCGTTTTGTATGTCTCCCTTAAATAACACACTTGATTCAGGTCTTCAGCTCGTTAGGAGAGAGCTAGATTAAATGAACTGAGTGTGTCAGATAAGGGAGACATACAAAAGACATACAAAATGTGCAGAATCCCCAGAACCAGGATTCATAACCACTGTGCAAGGCCATTGTCAGGCGGGACAAACTGGGAATGTTGTCCCAGGCTCTGTGATGAGAGGGCCCTATATATGTTTTTATGCTGATGAGAGTATGAGGGCTGGGGCTCCTACATGTCATTTTGTTGTGGATGGATTCAAGTAATGACCCTGCATGAGTATTTTTGAGTATGCATAAGTATGAGACATGCTGTGGGTCATTCTCAAAATCTGGTGATTTCAGTAATGACAAAAATAAATAGTCATAGAAAGACTCCATATAAAAGGCATTACTTTATACCCTAAAAGTTTATTAATTAACATAGCATGGCTTGACCCAGACACAGTATTTTTTTTATTTGCTCATTTTGTTTAGTATAAGGTCTAACAAGTGTGGATTAAAATAAATAAATATTTATTTAGTTAGTTAGTTAGTTAGTTAGTTACGTATTTATTCATTTGTTTGTTTGTTTGTTTGTTTGTTTGTTTGTTTATACCTTTCATTTTTCTATTTTGAAAATACAAAAAGTGGGAAAGTACTTTCAAGGACAAAGTTCAAATATTGAAAAGTTATTAATTTACATTTAAACTGATCTTTTTGTTGTGGACTTAATAAAGGTATAACACAAATAAAACTGTACCAAAATATACTTAGGTATTCTTTGAAGTACCATATAAATACCAAGAACCAAACTAACAGGGTACATTCTTGGAACTTTAGGGAGCAAATTTCCTGCAAATACATGAACGATTCTTTCAGTAACATTCATCAAAGTTATCTGGTCTTTTTTAATGTTCTCAAAATGTTAGCACAAAAACATTATTTATACATTGTTTACTGAACATTTTTTCCTGAAACGTTTTAGTTGGATGTTTGTCTAACATTTTTGTTTCAGAATGTTTAGGGGACCTCCAAAACCAACGTTCCCATAATGTTTGCAAAATGACATTCCGATAACCAAGAACAAACGTATTTAAAACATTGGTCACACTTTATTTTAAGCTCCAATTCTCGCTATTAACAAACCTTTAACTGTGACATTTGCCTTAGTGGACTCCTAGTTTGCTGCTTATTAATAGTTAGTGAGGTAGTAGTTAAGTTTAGATATTTGGCACGATCAGGGATGTAGAATATGGTTATGCAGAATATGTGCTTTATAAACAGCCAATATGTTAATAATAGGCATGCTAATAAGCAACAAGTAAACAGTGGGAATTGGTCCCTAAACTAAAGTGCTACCAAAATTTTTTTTAAAAAACTGGACATTTTGAACATTCAGAAAACATTTAGAAATAACATTTTTATAACTTATGTGGAAACATTAGCAGTAATATGGTAATCATTTAGTAAGGCAAGGCAAGGCAAGTTTATTTATATAGCACATTTCATACACAGTGGTAATACAAAGTGCTTTACATAAAAGGAAGTGAAATAGTCATTAAAAAAAATAATAATCACAACAATAAAAACAAGGAAATTATATAGAAAAAGATTTAAAATGAATTTAAAACAGTTAATAATAGAAAATGATTATACATAAAATACAGTGCAATCAGTTCGGACGTAGCACAGTGCTCATTCAACAAATGCACAGCTAAACAGATGAGTTTTGAGTCTGGATTTAAATGTGGCTAATGTTTTAGCACATCTGATCTCTTCTGGAAGCTGGTTCCAACTGCGAGCAGCATAATAGCTAAAAGCGGACTCCCCTTGTTTTGTGTGAACCCTTGGTGTTTCTAACTGACTCGATCCTAATGATCTGAGTGGTCTGTTAGGTTTATATTCAGTGACCATATCTGCAATGTATTTAGGTCCTAGGCCATTGAGTGATTTATAAACGAGTAAAAGTACTTTAAAATCAATCCTAAATGTAACTGGAAGCCAGTGTAAGGACCTGAGGACTGGTGTGATATGCTCAGATTTTCTGGTTCTAGTCAGAATCCTGGCAGCAGCTTTCTGGATGAGCTGCAGCTGTCTAATGGTCTTCTTTGGAAGGCCGGTGAGGAGACCATTACAATAATCCACGCTGCTGGTGATAAATGCATGAACAAGTTTCTCCAAGTCTTGACTGGTAACAAAACATCTAATTCTTGCAATGTTTTTGAGATGATAGTATGCTGATTTAGTTACGGCTTTGACATGACTACTAAAACTAAGGTCTGTCTCCAGAATCACCCCAAGATTTTTGACTTGTTTTTTAGTTGTTTGACCCCTAGAGTCAAGGTATGCATTCACCTTGAGAACTTCATCTTTGTTTCCAAATGCAGTGACTTCAGTTTTCTCCTTGTTTAACTGAAGAAAGTTCTGGCACATCCAACTGTTAATTTCATCAATGCATTGGCAGAGGGAGTCAATGGGGCTGTACTCATTTGGAGATAAGGCTAGGTAAATCTGGGTATCATCAGCATAGCTGTGATAGGCAATTTGGTTCTTTCTCATTATTTGACTTAGTGGGAGCGTATACAGGCTAAACAAGAGCGGTGCAAGTATTGAGCCTTGTGGGACTGTGTAGTATTGTTTATTCAGGCTGAGCTGTACAAATTATTCTGACTGTTCACCTCTTGACCTGAGACAAACATCATTTGATAAGCATTCATGAACATCAGAAGCATAATTGAATATTTTCTGCCATGCTATGTTATATCTCTCACGGTCAGCTAGCTGGGGGCCAAAGGCACTATCACAAACCTCGATCCACTGTAATGCCACCTGAAAGCTCCTCGCCTGGAATTCATTACTTCAAATGGGCCACCTACAAAGCCCTGTCCACGCTGCAAGCTGGTATGCCTCACTTGCTCTGCCAAACACTAATTCTAATTCGTCAACCTTTTGGAAATAGCTTATTTATGTAATCCCCCTCCCCCTTCCACCATCCAAAAAAAAAAAAAAGATAAAAAATATGCTTGCTTTCGAAAAAGCATAAATAATTAGCATTTTGTTAGTGCAGCGATAGCTTATTAAACAATGCGGGAGCTTAGCGATGGAAAGGCGTTTGAAGTGCTCGTGAATAATCCAGCTGAATATGTACTTGCCCTGCAGCACTGAAGACACGGCCAGAACCGTCACACCGTACAGAGACACTGACACGTGACTCACTGCTAAAGCTTATTGAGACATGATCTTCAGCAGCAACACATGTAAAATCTGCCATGTGCTAAACCCATTCCTCAATAGTTTCTAAAGATGTTTGTACCAACAGTCAGATGCCCATAGGCGATGACCTATCAGTTCCTGCGCTGGATGGCACTTTCCATGAATAAAGTACACTTTGATCTTCCATAAGTCTTTTTTAAGCATTAGAGGCACAAATTTCATGTTTACTTTTTGTTGTTGTTGTTTTTGTTGGTGAGAGAACTATTAGATAGCTATGATGCAACATAAAATTGATCAATTAATCCAATAATAAAAATTATATATATTTGATCTTATAATTGATTTTAGAACACAAAAATCTATTTTATATCATAATTATCTAATACAAATTTAATTGTGTTAATCAAATTAATATAATAACATAAAAAATGTATAATTAATTCATTGAATACATTTTCCACAAATTCTTGTGTTACTTTGCATTCATTTATACCTTGGTTATTGTTACAAAAAAATATCAAAATAAATTGCATGGTCAATATATTTTTTTAAATTATTTTATTTTATTATTTTATATTTTATTTTATTTTTAAAAGAAATAAATTATTTTATCTATTTATTGTATAATGCTGGAAAATGGTAAACGTACACAAATCAGTGTTTTAAACTGAATTGCAATTTGAATAGCTAGGTTGCAAACTAAAACAGCTCATACCATATTTAATTTGACCTCCAGAGATTGACAATCATTATTTTCTGAAGGTTAAGAACCTTTCTTTTGACCATTTCTTGAAAAATAAAAAAGAAAGAAATAATCTTATTAAAAAGTATTCCATTATGAATGCAGGTCTTTCATTTAAAACAATATATTGCAGTAGCAACTACAAGTAACTTAAATTTGAAAACTGGGATTACGGAGAATCAAACTGAACAATACAATCAAAAATAACCTCCACCTGATTTTAAGAGGTGTGCTACAAACTGACAAGCGTCTCTAAAGGATCTCTTGAACTTTTCTGGGCTGATGCCATGTGACTCATTTGAGTCACATCATAGTGAAACTCATTTGCTGATAGTGATGGACAGAGAGAAATGTCAGACCTCTGACCTTTAGATGTGATCCTCAGGCAATGGTTGTGTCTTTCACTGATCCCTGCGAGCTTTCCTGAGAAAGCAACATCAGAAATTTAGCTAAAAAAACAATAATGAGCGGTAAATATCTATATAACTCTCACTTATTTCTCCTTAAGCCGTTTCACTACTGTGGAAAAAAGCCAGAGAGACACTAAAGCATACAGTATAAACATGAACAAAATGTTATCCCATGATGCAAAATGTCATACTTTAAGAGGTAACCATAACTTTAAAAGGAATAACGAAGGATTTAGCATTTAAAAAACCACTTCAGTTGTGTATACAACAGTTGTTTGTCTTTGACATCAACAGTCGGTGTATAAAGTCCTCAAACTGCTGTTTGTGTGTCAAACAAGAGGAATCATCCCACACTCTTCAGAAGAGGCTAAACTCATTTTTCTGTATGCATTTACTTCATACGTTTACACAAGAGTTTGCAGTTATGACCTGGTAGGTTCCAAGAGCTCTTAGAAATAGTTTCCAAACAAGTGATTCTGACTCACTGACACCTTTAGCTTAGTTTTGTGGTCATGTTTGTGCATCAAACATCACCTTGATAGCTCCTCAAAGGTGACTGTCATGCTCCAGAGCGAACAGCAGAGATGTGGGTGTTGACCTTTGTACTGGTGACCTTAACTGACCACTGCTGCTCTGAACACACGTCGCTGGCTTGAGAGAGAAAGTTCAGGGCTGGATGCTCATCAAACATTTCCTTTTAGCCGCAGAGACGGAAGAGTTTTGCTTATAAATAGAGCAACTAATTCTGACTGTTTAAAGACAACTAGCGTAAGGCTAATTTTTGGGAAACGTTGCTATTTGTGTCTAAATGACTTACTACTGATGTAATTAACAGGAAAAATCACAGATACTGAAAATTATTTGAGAGATATAATCCTGCATATGGTGCAATGAAAAAGTCAAATATTTTAATTTTATTATAAATAAATAAATTAGAATATTTTTATTATTTTAAAATATATTGAATATTTTAAAAGCAAAAAACTTTAATAAAACAAAAAACTTTTATTTTATTATTGAGAAGTAAGGCTCATTCTTGGGAATCGATGCCATTTGTGCCTTATGACTTACTGCTGATACAATTAAAAGAAAAAATGAGAGATATAATCCTGTATATGATGCAATAAAAATAAATTTTGTTTTAATATTATTATAAACAAATGAATTATAATACATTTTTAAAAGCCTAACATAATAAAATAATTTTAGTTTATTATTAAGAAGTCAAACTATTGCTGATTCTTTCCCCACACACATATACAAATTGCAATACAGTAGAGGAAAAATAATAATTTCTGCACTGTACAGACTCTGTATACATTGTATAGTTTTGTATATTTTTATAACAAAATTATCCTCTATTCCCCCCTTTTTTATTTCACATTATATTTTTATTTATGCACAAATTGATGGTTCCGTGAAAAACCTATAACATCCATAGAAACTTTCATTGCACAAAAGGTTCTTTGTTGTGAAAGTTCTTTAGATTACTAAAATGTTCTACACACCAAGAAAATAATAGTTCTTTTAAGAACTGTTCACTGAAAGCTCCTTTGGGGAACCAAAAATGTTTTTAATGGCATCACTGAGCAATTTTGGCAAAAATGTTATTGCCTTTTGGAACCTTAATTTCTGAGGTTGTATGTAACAAACAAAGAACCTTCAACTTAAACCTTTTAAAGTATGTGTTTTATATCAGAACGTCAGCCAATGTGTATGTCTCCATTACATTTTAACCCTTTTATGTCCTTAAGCCCATGAAGCTTCATCTACAGTACACACCTGTCCTGAAGCCACCTCCACCCCCTGCAGTCGTGTCAAGGGTCTCGTGTCAATGATAGGCTCAACGGAGCGCATAATTCAAGAGACAGACTCAACCACCTGCCTGAAGGACTCATTAACCCACAACACTTCTGAAACACAATGACATTCTTGACCAGGGGTCAGACTTGATGCTACACAGGGTTCACATCCCTAACCGTGACTCTTGCGCCGCATGCGTGAAGAGACGCAGCCTTCCACGCAGGGCAACATACTGATTTGGACATGAGCGACTTAACCTGAGCTCACCTCTACCAGTCTGGGTTACAAAACATTGCACTGGGGAGAAGGGATAGGATGGCAGTGAACTAGACCTGCTATTCTGGGGAAAACACAGTACACTGCCACTGTCTTCACATTCATGAAGACCTAAATGTTTCAAGACCTGAAAGGATCATCACACCATTGCAGACCAAGACAACAAATTTTACAAAAAATATTTTATGCTATATTCCTCTTATTATTCTACTGCTCTTGATGGTCATTTGCACATTGCCCTATACTTGAGTTGTAGCAGCAAGCAGACTCCCAAAAGCCTGTCCTTTGATTAAAAAACACATTATTACTGCATCTTCAGATGTTCTCTGACAATAATAATTTTCCTAAGGATGATAGATTCTTGTGATAGAAAATGGTGGTTCTTTATGCTCCATTAGTAGGTTTTGTTATAATTTCCAAGAAACCAGCAATCTTCATCTTTTTTAAATCTATTTTTGCAGCACTTGATCTATAACTTCATTAATGTCACTGGAAAATAACAGTCTTGCATCAACAATGATAAGACCATGTGTTGTTTCTTCAGTTTTATGGGAAAAAATAATGGAGAAAAAAAATATGCCAAATTATATAATATAATATAATATAATATAATATAATATAATATAATATAATATAATATAATATAATATAATATAATATAATATAATATAATATAATATAATATAATATAATATAATAATACACTGAACTGTAAGGAATATCTATGGAATTTTGTGGAAAATCTGCAGATTTTCCCTGGTAAAGTAAAGGAAAACACATTAAAAAGTCAGGTGAGTGGCACTAAAAGGTTAACACTCTGTTGTGTTTGAAAATAACATACATAACATCAACCCGACCCAAACCTCAAGTGGACGTGAGATAAAAATGCACTTGCTGAAGCTACATCAGAAAAGCCATATGTATATATAAAGCTAATTTATGTGATGCAAATGTCAAAATGTATTAGTTTACAAATCATGCACTATAGTAAAACATTCTGAGATCATAACAAGTAAGCACAAAAAAGGTCTTTATTAATTGGATAATATGCCCCTGTAATTATAATTTCTTTGAACAGAAATAAAGGTTGGTGTTTTATTGCCTCTATTGTTCATTTAGCTGCAAATTGCAGTGAAGTTGATGTATAGGTAGGTATTGTAAGTAGCCAAGTTTAAACCTTTGTTGGATTTTTTGATCTATCAGCTGTGAATTAACACCAACTGAGTTGTAAGATACAGTAGTTCAACTATCTGTAAGACATTCTGGCAATGTACTGTATGCCAGTTGAACCTCAAGTTCAGATATTTGCTGGCACCCCAGGAACTTCTCAATGACTGAGCCCACTAGACAGGTCAGGTTACTCTCAGACTTCGACAAATCTTCCCCATCTCCTTGTTTACCTCCTCTGACCTGATTTTAGTCTGGCCCTTCCCTGGAATAGCAGAAGCAACTCTAATCCTTCCTCAAGACTTTTTCCAAATCTCACCGAGCAGGAACAACCCCAGCCATCTGTGTGTCTCTCTATTGATCTGGCTTCCCTGAGAAGATTCTGGAAGGCTGGAAAATCCCCCCCACGGCCACCAGACTGCACCGCTCAGCGGCCACCATTCATCAGATTGGCACGTGCTGTTCTGTGGCCTTACTGAACATAAAGGCACGTCTGCACGTCCATCTCCCATTAGACTCATGGACGTTACGTCTCTCCGGAGATCCACGACAGGAAGTTGTTGGCTCAGTAGGGGCTCTCGTTTCATGTGACCATCTATGTGTTTGTGGAAGACCTTTCACTCAAATGCACTTTTTCTTTAAGGTAAATGCAGTATTTTTTTTCTACATTGCACTGAGCAATATGACATCCATCTCAGACTTATACTGACATCAAGGGCCATATTTACTAAACTGTGCAAATTAGTGTCAGAGCATAATTCCATAAAGGTGCTGATGGGAGTAGAAGTGCTGTGTCCGATCTAGTGACAACAAGCAAATTAACGAACACAGATGCAGCTAGATCATTTCCATAATGACCAACACAATCTAACAAGAGCAGCGCAAATTAGCAGAGGGTCGCAAACAAGCAGAGCTGATGATAAGGCCCAACATGGGTTAAGAAATTCTTTTTGGGGCATTAAATAATGACGCAAATACCAGTAAACTGAGTACCATTAGTAAATCATGTTGCATGATTCATTTAAATACTCTCTTCCCATAAATTTTGCATCTGAAAGGAAAACTCCTACAAATGCATATGCAATAAGGTGAGCCACAAATATAACTGTGTCCATGTCATTCCATTGCTACTATTTCATGCATGTCTTTAGTAAATCCTGGCTGTAGTTTTTAATGCCAAAAGAGGGTTTGCGATGGTGCATGCTGTTAGTAAATCTAACCCCTAGTGGTGTGGATGTAGCATCATTCAAAATGAATAGTATTTGGTTACTAATTCCAACCTGATCTCACAGGAACATGACTACTATACTTTGCGAGATGGCAAGTTCATATGAATTCATTCAATTTGAAAGGAACCATGATTTTTAGGGAAAAAAATTAAGCATAAAGTTCCTAAACCTAACCGTCAGTGCATGTAAGCAGATTGTACGAAACCATATAAATGAGATCATATGAATTAATACGAATTATCCACCAAATAATGAAAATGTAAAATAGTTGCAAATTGCCATGAAATTGTGTTGCCAGTTCCATTGAAAAAAAGAAGCATTATTTGCAGTCACTTACTGGAGGTTACGGAGACAAAAGCAAGTAGTATTCAACTCAGGGTTGCCAGGTCTGCATAACAAAACCAGCCCAATTGCTACTAAAAACTAGCCCAATCACAGCCTAATCTACCCCAATCGTGTTACAGAGCAAATTGGCTAATTGGGGGTTTCAAAACCTCCTTCAGGAGGGTCCCACCTCGGTCGAAGTCATGTTCCAGGGGGGTAAAAAACAACCCGTGGCAACAGTATAAAAGTAGCCTATTCCGTGAGAAAACCAAGGACTTGGCAACACTAATTCAACTGGTCACGTGATCTCAAAATGGCGGTTTCCATGAGATGGTCCACTACATGTAAAATAAAATGGCTTTTATTAAGCTACATTTAATAGGCTACAAATAAGACTGCAGTCTTGTATGTTAGTGTATGATTTGAAACATATATTTTTAACAAAGTGCTATTCGTTTCTATACGAATTTAAAAAGTAAACATTTTATATCAGCTTATGGCAGTAAAATGTCTTTTTTTAGTCTGTTTATGGGCATGTTTACACATTTGCAGAGACAAGTGAGGCATGCGACTGGCTGAGGCATCCCTGACTGCTCGGACAGTTCGACCTTCTGCGGCAGAGGGGGGCCGAGGGGAGAGTCCCCGTTCCCTGCCCTGCCCTACAGAGAGGGCCATCTGTGCTAGGGAACCTCACGCCGAGGACCTGGCCATGTATGCCATGCCCTGTGACTCAAACACACACACATAACATACACTTCAGCTATCAGCCTTTTCAATGAGAACTATACTGTCAACCCTCATGCCACTCTCCATCTAACCGTGCCGAAATGATCACAGGAAAATGATACGTAATTCTTTTTTGATGAACGGGTCACCGCTCTCACCTACCAAATTAACATCACATATATTTCTGATGTACAAAAGCAGTTCTGTCATGGCTAGGACGTCAAACATCACCTGAGGGGAATCATTAGGAACTCGTACATGCATTGCGTGCTGCGAAATGCGATAACAGAATAAGTGGCAGCACTTTGTTCTGGCCTCATTCGGGGAGCCAGTGAGCTTGTGACTGCACTTAAACCTCCAAAACATCTGTGTGAGGGGCACAGGACGGGACGAGCCAGGAATATTCAGAGAATATATGTGATGTGGAAAAGCATTTTCAGGTCAGTAAAATGGAAAAAGACAAATAGAAGGAGAGAGAGGATGCAGTGCTGAATGTAAAGCCATGCACATCGAATCCAGCCTAATATGATTTTGTGTTCTGTGTCTATTCAAGTCAGCCTTGATTTGGTTTCCAACACTAATCGCATCATCCAAGAGATTTGCATGGGCTTTTTTTCATCTCTGCTTTTTTTTTCCTCTCCTCTCCTGCCTTATTGAAACTCTCATCAGCCATTGTCACATAAATCCCCCCGATAAATTAAAAATGATTGATTCAGAGGAGGAAACAGCACCATAGGGGTTGGGGGGAGGAATCTATTGGCAACGAAGGACAAAAAGGGAAACATAATTGAGTCCACATTCATTTGAGCGTGAGAGTCAGGCCCTGTAATCACCTCAGGAGTGAGTATACCGCAATCAGTCCGCCCCTCGCTTTAACCTGCCTCGCTTTTTAGAGCGCTTTGTCAATTAGAATCAGCTTGATGCAAAAACCTTATTTTGTACTGAATTTCAGCATGAAAGGGATAATATTGACAAAGTGTGATAAAATAAGCCAGGTCACTCTTTGTGCTAATGGGCCATTCTCTGCACACGCTGGCTTTGCGTCTCAAAGGAAACTGATCCTGTAATACATTTGAAACATGAGTCTGAATTGCTCCCAGTAGGATTATGTTCATAACTGAGATGTACATTTCCGCAAAATAATACATGAATTTGATAATACATATTTTTAATTTAATTACTTTCCTGACAGAGTTATCTGTGTCCTGGTGCTCTTTGTGACCTAAATAAAATTCTGTCAAAAACTAAAGAAACATTACCTTAAAATTCGATAAAATCTAATTTTTAATAATAAGCTAATTGAAAAATAAATATTTTTTGTCTAAAATTGTTTAATTTGCACAGTCTTTTCTGCCTGTTTTCTGTTAGTACATACTAATAACAGTTTTTACAAATTATCCCAAACACCTATAAAATCCTGTATAAAAAAATACAAATTAAGTCTCGACACTACCACTTGTAGAAAACCTATTTGAAAAATGTAATTTCCAACTTTTAAAATATTAAATAAAGGTTCGATATCAGCCTCACAACATCACAGATCCTCTCAGGTTACGCATGTAACCATGGTTCCCCGAGAGGGAACGAGACGCTGCGCCCCATAGGGGGCACTATGCAGACTGCATTCCCCATAGTGCCCCCTAGGGGGCGCAGCGTGTAGTTCCCTAGAATGGGAACGTCTCAGGTTAGGCATGTAACCATGGTTCCCCGAGAGGGAACTAAGGGGAACTGTAATTTAGTTTTTAAATTTAGACATCAAAGTTGAATTTGCACTGGACCCAAAAGTTTTTGCACACTAAAAACAAACATATTAATTGAATCCAATATAATATTTCACTTAATAGCAGGAATTTCATTGTATTAATTAGATATAAATGGATATATACAGCATATACAGTATATAGCTTTTCTGAACACCTGTGTGAACTTTAGGAGAAATTACTTCATATCCACTAAAATCACTTTAAGATTTGTTAAATAGCTAAGAAAAGTGAAATTAGTTTTGGAAAAGCTACAGCATCATTTATTTGCAGATGCCACATGGTTTGAAAGTTTGTTACATAGTAAAATTAAATTCATGCACGCAGCTTAAGTGTCTAAACACTTTATGTTATCATTGTATTTAACTGGATTCCATCATTGCATTTACTATTTCATGTTTTGTATCAGTTTGTTTTTTACTGTTTTTATGTCAGTTATTAATTTGTAAGCAGAGAAAATATTCAACTACTAAAATAGCTTCAAGTATGTATTTTTTACGAAATATACTGTTTTCTGTATAAACATCCAATGATATAAAATCTGAAAACTTATTTTCAGATCGTCATCAGGTCAAAAAGGCACCGCACACAAAGAATGATCCGGATGCTGTTGTTGTTTCTTTACATGGACTTCTAGCACAATAAAACTCTTTATTTTTTAATTAAAGTAATTTGCTGCTCTGTCCAGTTATGAAATATAAAAGTGTTTTCCGCAAACACACTCAGGATGAATACCAAATTAGTTTATATTTAAAGTCCTGTTTTGATCATTAATGCATTAAGTTGATGACAGTTGCACTTGCACAGTAATTTAAATCAACAGCCCTACCACAACAATTTCCTCAAATGCATGCAAATAAAGCAGAGAAAGTGTGAATGAGAGATCGAGAACGAAAGAAAGAAAGAGAGTTTGAGTATTGCGAACAGTGTCAACCTCAGATGCTTCGACGTGCGTCTTCAAATAAGCCTTGGTCCCAGTCACACTCAAGAGTGTATTATCATTGTTATTAACATGTTTCACACAAAGCGGATCTTATTTCTGCCCAGGTTTCCCTGCACACACCACGCACACATACACACTGCTCCAATTAGGAGGGAGTGTTGTGTAGCGTCAGTGTCGAGGGATTCAGCTTTCTTCTGCGCTGTCAGGTCCCATCAGAAAGGCGGCTCATTAGTGTCAGGTTCAGCACTGCCACCGACTTTCCCTTCTCTCCTGCTCTCTGTCACTCTCTCTCCTCCTTTTTCCTTTTCGCACAAACATTTCAAATGAGCCTGCTTTCTTGTATTTCAGCCCCCCTTAAATGATCCATTGTCCACCGGTCCAACAGGAAGAAGTGAAACGCATCCAGAGCGTGAAGAAGGGTTATAGATGAGCACGTGATGTCTGTTAAAAATGGTTTTACTTTTATTGGTGAATCTCACAAAACCTGTCAGAAACATGTCCCAGTCATACTGCACCCAAAAATCAAACACGTCTGTCTGGAATTCTCAATTCTGATTGGTCAATCACAGCATTCCACAGTCAAATAGTTCTTAAGAATGATGCTGCACCATATAATTGACCGTTGTCCCTGGCAACCAATCTCTAACTCTGTTTCACTATGTGTTACACTTGCATCACTCTGTGGTTTCTTTATTCTCACATAATAAAACAATTTTAGTAAAAATCAATCATTAATGTCCATTTATTTATTTGGCAAGGAGCTACATAATAAGCAAGAAAACGTACAGCCAAATGGTCATTTAAAGAATCGTTGTTATCCTGATCACCCTCACAGTAATAATAATAATAATCAAAATATTATTAATATTATTAGCAGTAGTAGCAAACTACTGTTGTTTTTATTAATATTTTAAATTAGTTTTTATTTTTATATTTTCCTTTTTTATTTTAATATTAGGTAGAGTTTTAGTAATTCTGCTGTGAGTTTTTGTTACTTTTATTAGTCTTAGAATTTAAAAAAAATTATTTGTCTGTATATTGTTTATTAATTTTTATTTACTTTAGTACAATTAAACTAGTTGCTTTGGTAACTAGCTGGATATATATATATATATATATATATATATATATATATATATATATATATATATATATATATATATATATATGACTGCATTCTCATTTACATATTCTGTTTAAGAAAAAGCAGGCCTATTTTTAGGATCATTTAGCACCAGTTGGTATTGTGACAATTATTCTCATTATAATAAATTAGCAAATTATTTGTCATAAAATATATACTATTTATATATATATATATATATATATATATATATATATATATATATATATATATATATAATTATTATTAAATAGTAAATTATCATTATGTCAGGGCAGCATTTGTTGTACTGCTTTTTATTTATGGCATAAATATTAAAACAAAAACTACAGTATTATTTTATTTTGTTATTATTAAGTATTAGTATTATATTGTTATTATTAAATCCAGACGCATTGCTGTAATTTAAAAAAATGCCTAATTGTAATAAAAATAATGTGAAAATATAAAAATAAAATAACAATAATAATAATAATAATAATAATAATAATAATAATAATAATAATAATAATAATAATAATAATAATAATAATGTCCTTTAAAACAGACTTTTAAAACAGACATTTTCTTTATGCAAAATCTACTCTTTAGTGAGATTCGCGCTCATATTTCCATAACTAACGTTACAGAGCCTTACAGAAGGGCGAACCGTAGGTTTTAAAACAGAAAGCGCTGGCATTAGGCATTACAGAGTATTTTTACTCTCGTCAGCAGGAGAGGTGGCAGAGGCAGACTGGCAGTGAGAGTAGAAGGAAAACAGCACTAATGGTCTCAATGTGTCAACAGGTTTTCGCCAAGGACTCCATCTGCAGCCACACACACACACACACGTAACTCCACACACATAGCTCTACCCAAAGAAATCTTCAGGACGAATTTACACTCCACACACTAGATAATTAATCCTAATCTGTTTATTTTTGAACCTCTGTTATGCCTACAGTGGTTTAAATGAGTCTGTTATTGCTGTATACACATCACTGCACGCTTGTCAATCTTGTGTATAGTATAAACCAGGTCGGAGTCGTACTCAGAACTTGTATTCCAAATTTCACAAAAGAAAAGTAATGCTGTTTAGGTTTTCTTTTTTTTTCTTTTTTTCCTCCAGAGAACCGTTAAAAGGTGGCGATATGAGAGAGATTATTGTGGTGTTACACTTAAAGCAAAGCTACTTATCTTAATACCACTGCCATCTGAAGCAGCACCAAAATATCATTTCAATCACATGCCAAAAATAAGTGGCGGACTTGAAAATGTAGCACAAATGAACACAGCAAATATTCCAAAACTTATCTGAGCAAGGCAAAGATAAAAAAAAAACAGAACTTTTGTTTATCTCAAGTCTCATCTTCCCCATCGTCTATACCCCATAATCCCTCTCTCTCTCGTTCTCTCTTCAGGCAGCCCAACCCCATTCCTATTAAACCCTTTAATTAAGAAAACAGGCTTTGAATTCGACTGTGCAACCTCTTCTCCGGATGCAATGTTGGGGAACATTCAAAACTCCATCTCTTTACCATTCCATACGTTTTTTTTTTTCCTCTCATGCCTTGAGCCCCCTTCACTCTCTTTCATTATCTCGCTCCGTCTGCACACTTCCACTATCAAAGACATGATAATTAGTCACGGAGGTTCATCTGGAATCTATTATACTCCTTTTCTTTAATTAATCGTGCATTATAATTATAGAGGCGCTCGGCGTCGCGCTCTCTAGCATGTACGCGTGCGCCCGCGTGCACGCTCGCAACTTTGAACCGTACTCTGGAAATGCCACACACAGATAAAAGCCGACAAGTGTCAAAAAGCAAGCAAACTTTTTCTTCCCTCCTCTCTCCTCTTCCCTTCTCTGCGGCGTGCGTCTTTTCATGCCATTTGTAGCGACCTAATGAGGACATTTCTGTCAAAAAAATCAATCAAAGGCTCGGCTGGGAGCGTGTTATAAGTCACAGGTATCTAAGGTGCCTCTTTTCCGGCGGATGAATAATAAAAAAAATAAAATAAAATAAAATAAATAAGGAGTGTGTTTAATTCTGTGACACGGGGGGCTGCTGGCGAGGAGGGGGGAGTTGAAAGAGGACATGCTGGGGAACAGACGCAGGTTGGATTCCCTAATCTCTGAGATGGCATAAAGTGAACATGCCAAACACCTTCGGATTGTAAAGAGAAACGTGTGACTCATTTTTTCCCTTCCTGTTTTTTTATTTATTTTTTTTTTTTTAGCTCCATTAAAAGGCTTTAAAACGAAGCGGTTGTGCATGAGCATGTAAATAAATATAAGGAATAGATGCACAGCAATGGGCAGACCTCCAGCGCACCCAGAATGCCTCACTCGGTGCGCATTTTAACTTATCTCCAGCAAACAAAGATGGATGTGTCTCGGCGCTTATTAAACCATGCTTTTTAAGCTCCTGCATGCCTTGTTTTGAAAAGCAAATCTCTTTATGCTACAGACTGACAGAGCAAACGCGGAAAAAAAAAAACGCATGTAAGGGAGAAGAAAAATTCTCATTTGACTTGAGCATCGCGCGCATGATTACTTGTTTTAATGCGGATGCTTTGAGCTCGAGCGGGATCCTGGGTTGCTTCACATGTAGGGCTTAACACTGTATTCTCTCAAAGGGGTGCTGATCTCTTAATTATTTAGCAGGCTCGTCCCTCTCTGATCAAACAATGGTGCGATCGAATGTTTCCACACGAGCTGAAAGTGGTTTATAATCTCGCTGGTTCCGAACCGGAGCGAAAAAAGGATGAAATCCGGCCCTGACAGGTGGCCGATTGTTAGCGCGCTCAGAATGAGGAAAACAGTTTGGCTCCTGGGCATCCGTATTATGAAAATGATGCAGAGGAGATTGAAAAGACACTTCACGACGAGAAGTCCCCGAGGACACCGCTAACATAATATCAACATAATGTTGATATTTAATTTATTAAATTAAGGCAATGGAATAGCGGGTATTGCATGAAGTACAAGATTGCACAGTGCAATCTCAGTTCCCAAATTAAGAATGCTTAATTATTTATCATAAAGGGCAATTGAGAATATTGAGGTCTAAATGTGCTGCACTGAATAGTTTGAGCAAATTATTCTATAATTACACTAAATTATAGTTTAGTACATAAGGGTTTATGAAAAAATATGTTGAATTAGCCGTATCACTGTTAAACTGTGAAGAAGCATTCTAGAAAAAAAGGCACATTTGTAGCATATGCTGCGAAAAATAAATGCTGTATTATTTTTGCACGACTAATTAAACTACTCTTTTCCAGCTAATTAGTTTGAAACTTTTAGGTAAAATGATCTGAAATATTCTGGAAAGAGTTATTCATTTTAAATAAAAATAATTACAATAATTATAAGAAATTTTGGATTTTCTTTTTTTATATATATATTTTGAAATGGTCTTTGTTATAGTGTGTGGTTGTTAGGGTGTTGCGCATCTTCAGTGCTTTTCTTATTTTGTTTTATCATCAGCTATGAGAAAATCTTAAGTCTAACTGCTTCCAGGTCCCACAGGATTGAGACGGAAAATCAGTAACACAAACAAAGCAGTACAAATTATGCTGCTAAATTTTATATTTTCAGACGTTTGTTTAAATATATAACCGCATACACTGTAAAAATTATTTTTTTAAATAAAAATAAAATAAAACAAAGATTATTGAGGTATGTTTTACTTCAAAACGTCACATTTAATACAATATGTTATGGGCACTTTTTTGTAATAATTTAAGAAATTTACTAGCAATTTCTGAGTGATAATTGTTTCCTAGCTTTTTTCAGGTAAATATTTTTCAGTGTAGGAAACAGTAATAGTGAAATAATTATGTGAAGTTGTGGTCATATTTACTTAAGTTCTCACACAGTTATGTCAAAATGACGATCATGTGAAAAAATTCACATAATCACAGTCGATTATGTCTTAAATTAATGTAAATGATTGTAAAAACCTGCTGTGTGTCAGTATATTATATCCATGCATTAGGTCTTAAAGTGACAGCAGCTTAATAAACCTGCTGCTATCTTTGTATTTAATGTTAATCAAACAACAAAAGACCAAGAGAAAATCAAGAGAAAATAGCTTTTCTATAATAAGAATCAAATTATATTTAATTCATACAGTGAACACTATGCAGGGTTTTAATTTATATTTGATTGTATTTATTTCTTTGTATCTTTGTTCCATTGTATTAGTCCTTTCATTATTAATTTGCTTCTTTTTTCTTATTTTAATAAAAAATAAATAAATATAAATATATCATGAAATATACTGTTATCTTGAAATAAAATTTCTCAGATCATGAAATAAGATTTTGGTCATGCTGACTGTGACGAAACATTTTTTGGGAGAAAAAAAAAAAAAAATCAGTAGCCAAAAATCTATAAAACTGTTTTAAAAGTTGTGAAAATTTTGTGATCTAGGACCTTTATACAGTGCGTTCCATTGTAAAAACTGTAAGTCTATACCCCATTGCCTCATTTTCATTCACATTTAATTGAATATGGTGTCTAACCTGACTAAGGCTAGATAAAGGACCTTATGTTCTTGCAAATTTTCACCAAATGTGGCTAAATAATAACGCAAGCTACATATGCACAAAATCGGTTAGATAAATATCGGAAAATCTTTAAAAGATTGTTATAAAAGCCTTTGTTTTTCTCCATCTGTATTCGCTCATTATGGTGAGAGGCTGATGTTTGCTTAAACATATCTCCACAGCAGCACTCTCGAACCCTCCGGGTCAATTACCTAATCTTAATAACCGTAATTGCTGAGCTTGGAAAGTAGCTGAGCTATTAATTCTAGTGTGGACCACTGGAGAATCGAGGGCTGCTGCCAGAAACGACACATTCAAACACACACACACATAAACACACTCTTATCAAACCCAAGAGTTAACAAACACATCAGACTGCGAGTTTAACTACAAGACGGACCACATTGTCATATAGGCCATATATATGTTTATATCAGTTATTCATCAGCCTCTGCCAGCGACGGGGGCTTCTGGGATAATTAGCGAGACACTGCACCCCCCTCGGCCCTCTTTACTCTGTTAACAGGTCGAGCGCAGAGGAATCCTCAGAACACAGGGGAGGATCAATCGATCCCAGTGCGAGAAGATTGATCCAGGAACCATCCCACTGCCTTTAATGAAGCCGTCTGTCAGGGAATACTGCTCTCACACCATTACCCAGCAGCCCTTTCACCACAGGAGGCCCATATCAGACTACAGCTACTATGCGAATTACAATGTGAGCGAGGAAGGGGGCACACTGCCACATTACTTAACACGCTCGCACAATCATCTCAACGCGACGAGGAGGGGTCGGACATCGGAGGTGACCCGAAATCAATAGTGTTGAACTAAAAATAGACAGGAGGGAAATGTCAGCTGTCATTCTGATACTTAAGACCAATTCCTGGTGTAGTGCAGAAAAACGATCCGTGCAGAGAGACTATTCGTCAAACCTGTGTGAAAACTAGACTTGCGATCCATCACCGGAAAGATAAAAGACTTGTGTGAGTATGTACTGCAAGATAAAATGATGAATTACAAGGTCTTGCCGAGTAGCTGCCATAACTGTCTTTTCATTCCCTGGCTGAATAACACACCTGTTTTTTGGTTCAAGTTTAGCTACAGTAATATCACTAGATCCAGAACATGGAGCAATGGATAGATTTCTAGTAGTGGCCAAAGAATTATATTCTGAGTACATGTTAACAAACAAGTATTTGTACACTTTTTATGTCACACACACACACACACACACACAAATAAAAAATAAAAAATTAATAATAATAATATAATAAAAAAAAAATAATTGTAAGCACTGACAGTTAGAGCTGCACAATATTGGGAAAAAATGGTATAGCAATTTTTTAATTATTATTTACATCAATGTATTTATGTATAATTATTTTATATATTTGTGTTTCTAGGAGAGTGCATCTTTTTTTAAGTAATACTAATATTAAAAAAGGGGGTGAAAATTTATTTTTTTAACCATAATTTTAGGGCTAAATTTGTTAGTTAAATATGAAAAATTTGGGTGTTCATACTTGGGTATAACTGTTACAAGAACCTCAAACCTCTTTTTTTTAACCTGAGGTTTCATAGGCCACACTCCCACTATTTTTGACCCATTTTTATTATCATTATTATCATTGAATAAAAATATTAAACAAAATAATAAATATAAAAGAAATATAAAAATTAAGAAAAATTAAATGTATATGTAATTATATATATATTATACATCTTAAGTTATTCATTTTCAAAACAACAAGTTATTACTTTGATGGTTTTCTTGCAGATATATAAATGCGTTGTGGGCTTTTGTGAAGCGCATCACTGTCCATTTAGACGTGTGCAAATGAGCCGAGATGTTCAGAGTTACTGAACACCTGAGCTGGACACGTGTAAATGAACACAGTGCCTCACTTCACTCTGAAACCCACAGTGCATTTATTTATGTTTTTCATAAAATCACAACTTTTGATAACTGCAATAAGACAAATCACAGAAATATTTTACCCAGTACTTACTATTTTATGCTTACTGGAGTATTACATCATTAGCTTAGCAACATGCACGTGTGCTATTGTGGTATTGGAATCAATTCGAGTAGTTCGAGTCTCCTGTGCACTTCATTCGGAAGTGCCTTTCATGATGTGTGGAGTTGCTCCAAATTAGTCACACAAGGTGGCATTTTAATTAGGATACTGCTTTAGAAGCAGTGCTTGAAGTGGTCTGATACTATATAAATATAGATAGTGGCACTTCTATATTTTAGCCTTTAGAGTACCTGCACTTTTTTGTGCGTACTGGCGCTTCTGACATGTTGCCGGTACTCAGAGTAAAATCGTCAGGGTCTGGGTGATTATATGATCCCATATGTTTAGAAAGGACACTATATATATCACACTACCCAGGCAGAATCACCTCTTATCTCGACTAATCACGTGAATGAGCGCAAGGGGAGTCGGTCTCCCTCATTGTGTGGTGCGCGGAGTAGTAAAATAATAATTAATTATTGATTACTAATTTGAATCAGTCCTTTATAATGAAAATAATATCTTAAAATGAAAAGAAGCATGCTTTTGCAGTTACATCATTTTAAACCGATAAACTCATGGAAAGTCCAAGAATCTAGTGAACGAATTCAAACGGTATAAGTTCAAAACAGCTAATGGAGAGAAAACACGGCTGATTTCATCAGCGATTGTGGTGAGAATAGTGACTTATGTCCATATGTCAGTAAAATTATTCTTTTCAGCATGTTTTTGGCTTAAAAGCAAGAGTGTTTTATAATTAACGCTGATTATGCGGTGGTCAGAGATTTAGCGATTCTGAATGGATCCGTATATTATAGGCAGGCGATTTAGTGGTCTTTGGCGTCTCCCTGTGGTCCTGTTTGGTTTCGCAGCTTGACTTGTGCTAATTTGTATTGAAAACTTTTATTTAATTATTGATTGATTGATTGATTGATTGATTGATTGTGGCACTATACATACATTGTGAATTATTAAAAAATACTTATGTATTTAATATAAATAAATAAATAAATAATGGGGGAACATATTTCTGTTTGTGGATCATGTTCATACTGTAGTTAATGTGATTCTGTACACCTGTGGTTACTCTGCTTGACTCCTGTGTGAACTTGAGGAGAACTGATATCATACATCTATTAAAATCACCTTGACGCCAGCTGGTTAAAAGTCATTGCAATGGCTCAGAAAAGTGAAGTTAGTTCTGAGAAAATGTCTGATTTCTTTTGCTTGCAGATGCCACTTGATATTGTTATCTACTGTAACACTGTGAAACAAATTATGTTTCCCTTTTATTTTTAATGTTTCTTTATGAAGTTTGACATGCTGAATATGAAAACCACATTACTTTTTGTGTATCATTAACGGTGCTCATGAAAACTAAAAACATATGTTGAGAACTTCTACAAGCTAATCTGTAATTACTCATGCATAAAAACTACATGATAAATGCATAATACTGAGCTAACAACAGTTTAACATAAGCAGTTACCAAAAGTGAGTCGTCCAAAAATTATGTAAGTGTACATTGGATGAATTTTGTCTTTTATGACTAGTCCCATAGCGTTCTGGGATGTTCCAGAAACCAGTGGAATATTACCAAATACAAAATATGTTACAGAAATGTCTAGAATGTTCACATCCTTGCAAAAGCAAAATATCTGTTAAAAAACATGCAAAATGAGTTCAAAATCTTTGCAGTACCAAATCAGTGTTTCCTGAATGATAGTAATGATAGAAGTTCTAAAATTTACCTGACCTAAATATTTATTAATATTTATAATTAGCACCACAGAATTACAGAAGAACCATGAAAAATTTAAGTGAAACAAATTGTTGTTACATTGTGTAACATTCAGTGTTTGGGAAAGTGGTAACACTTTATTTTAAGGTGTCCTTGTTACACGTTACAGGTACTTACTATAGTACTACCACAAAATTATGCATAATTACATGCAATAACCCTAAGCCAAACCCTAATCCTAAACCTAACCCTATAGTAAGTACATGTTGTTAATTAATAGTACTCAGTACTTAATTGTATAATTACACTGTAACAAGGACACCTTAAAATAAAGTGTAACCGGGAAAGTAACTCTAAAAAGTAGTGCATTACTTTGCATTACTTATTGTGTTACTTAGTTACTTTTTTATGGAAAGTAATGCAATACATTACTTTTGCGTTACTTTTTGTCACCTGGGCTGGGCTTTGTTATTTGATTTTCAATAACAAAAAATGGTAACACTTTAGTATAGGGACCAATTCTCACTATTAACCAGTTGCTTATTAGCATTCCTATTATTAACATATTGTCTGTTTATTAGTACTTATAAAGCACATATTCTGCATGACCATATTCTACATCCCTAATCCTATCCAGTACATAAACTTAACTACCATACTAACTATTGATGAGCAGCAAATTAGGAATTTATTGAAGCAAGTATCATAAATAATGGTTTGTTAATAGCGAGAATTGGACATTAAAATAAAGTGTGACCCAAAAAATGCAACCTCATTCCCAATTTCTCTCACACGGGGACAAGAGAGGTGTCAGTGAATAAATGGAAAACCTGCGTTACTTGTTTGAAAAAATAACTCAGATATGTCATTGTAAATTTAAAAGTAATGCTTTACTTGCATTACTAGTAACTTGAAAAAAGTAATCTGATTACGTAACTAGCATTACTTCTAATGCGTTACCCCCAACACTGGTAAGCAATTAAGATTTGGGGTCACTATATAAAATACTGTATCTTTTAGAGTTCAAAACTGCTCTTGATATCCTCAGGTACAGTATACTAAAATAATATACAATCTAGATAAGTATATATGTGAATCATATAACCCCAAGTCTCTCTGTGAGCCCATTTATTAGACATGTCAGTATATAATGGTGCTCTTTAGTTCTTAAGTATATAGAGTGTGTTCAGAGGCTCAGGCATTTGTCATCTTAATGACAGTAATTTCCTCTTCTGTTATCCAGCCTGCTCTAGCCTCAAGTGATCCCGACACCCGATACTGACTTCGGGCCGACTCCGCTAGTGGACATCTGTCACTCTGACCCACGTCACAACACATCTCGTCTCATTGTCAACCCATGTCTGGCATGCGGTAACACAGGCACGTCGGCGTTAATGCCGGCATGCCGTTCTTGGCAAGATTTACAAATTTACAGACACATTGACCTATTCCTTTAGCTTTAGCATCAATGTCAGTGTATGCCCGCGTCGCCTGACGATGGCACTTTGCTGTCAAGAGTCGTATTGAGCTGACATTGAAACGACAGCCCTCCATCCGCTTCCAGCTGCGGCCTCCGGATATGACGTTTTAACCCTGGGAGCGGGAAGACTCCCAACATGGCTGGAGGCGGGAAGCACAGGCATGTGAGAGAGAGAGAGAGAGGAGCGCGGGCGGCTCAAGCTCGGGCTGCAGTGGTTGCCATAGAGACAGATGAGGAGCGAAAGCGAAGCAAAGGAACTAAAATAAGAAATGGCCACAGGTAATCAGCGGCGAGCTGTCACAATAATGTTGACATCTTGCTCATAACTAGTGACTGAGGCAAGAGCTGAAAAGCCAGTGTCTTATTTTGTAATGACAGGGATAGGTATAGAATCACAAAATGGGATAAAATTAAAGTTTGCTGTAGTTCAGGCCTGGGAAGTTTGTTGCAATGAGCTGGTTTAAAACTATTACAAACTATTGTTGTACTTTAACTCATTAAAGGGTTAGTTCACCCAAACATCAAACTCCCTCATGTTGTTTTAAACTTGTATTACTTACTTTCTTCTGTGGAAGATAGTTTGAGAAATTGAAAAATTTAATGTTGAAACCATTTTCACTCAGAAATTGCTAGTAAAATTCTCAAACATCTACAAAAAATGGCAAGTAACACACACAGGCGTGGCTTTGGAGAGTAATTTGCAGCGGAGGGTGGGATCTTATGATTTCAAAGCTAACTTGCTAATGCTAAAATGTAATCTTTCATGTTCCAGAGAAGATAAGAATTCATGAAGATCACAGAAAATTCTTTTTTGAGTGAACTATCGCTCTAACTACAAATTTACCAAACTACAAACTACAAACCAGGTATACATATACTAGTTATACATATACTACGTACATAAGAAGATGTACATATTCAAGTATTACAATATCAAGATTCATCAGACTCAAATTGTGAAAGATACGCCATCACAGAGTCCTGACCTCAACCCCATTGAAAGTTTTTTTTGTGCTGGAGTCAGTTTTACACTGCCTGTCCAAAAAAAAGATCACACACTCTAATGTTTCACTGAACCACCTTTAGCTTTGATAACATTGTGTTCTTTCATTGTGGCATTGTTTCAGCAACATTATGCAACATCACAACATTTATTTCCATCAAGAGTTGAATTAATTTTTGGCCGAGATCTTTTAATAAACCAATCTGTAACGTCAACTCCAGGACATCCTAAAGACTTTAAATAGGGTTACGGTCACAAATTGGTGGCCAATTTATACATAAAAATGATTCCTCATGCTCCCTGACTGAACCAGTATTTCACAATTTGAGCCTTAATCTTTGCATCGTCGTCCTGGTATATATGCATGGGTACATCTTCCAACATGGTTGTTTGAGAAGTAAAAAGCTACACACTGCATCAGTTAGTGTTAAAATAATTGATGCCAAACTTACAATATGAAACATATTAATCACTGCAATAATTATCCAATCCAAAATCTTCACAATTTGCTTATTTAAATCCAAATGGCAGTGTATATATACTTAAAGGTAATATGGATAATATGATTTCACATAGTGCTGCAGATAATATTGAGATCACATGCATGTTAACATACAGTATGTCTGGTATGAATACAAATCAAATAAACCATGGCAATCATCCTGCAGCACCATCTACATACCATGGTATATGAATACGGTAATCAGACCATGGTACCAATGCAGTGCTTTTTGTAGGGGGAGAGAAAAATGAGAACACAAGTGGTTGCTATGGCAAATAAAACTTTTTCATCATGAACAGCAAAGCTGAAAAGAGAGGGATGAAATTAAGGTAAAGAGAAAGGAGAGAGCGAGAGAGATGGACATGGGGGAGATGTATAATATTGAGCGATGCAGTCAGGGGCACAATAAAAACAGCTCTCAGGAGAGAGCGCTGCAGTCAACAGCTCTTATGAGCCACTCAAGACACCTCTGTTGTACAGGTATTGTGTGGGCAAAACTTATTCACTGGAGCGATGACGTTTAGCCTGTTTTAATCCAAACCGTTTCTGACCTAAACTGCACTCTTAAATAGAGCACAATATCAGTTTACAATGCCAGGCAAAGGTTTGAAGATGACACGTTATCCAGGAAGAGCCGTGGCGGAGTCTCGGATTACTCCTCAAGCCTCATTTGCATGGACAAAACCTAAACTTACAAAAGAGAGAGTGATTTTGGATCACTTATTTATAGCTTCCACCTTTGAGCTGTGTGTGCTTCACTGGTGCGAGTGTGTTTGTGGGTGTTTGTGTAGATATTTGATCATGTCTGAATGGTAAGAAGTAGGCGGACGCCTGAGGGTTTTGCTCTCTCTCTCTCTTTATTTTCTTCCACTGCTCCTTCATCCCAGAGCAGTGGTTAAGCCCGTATTATCCCGCCTTACCCGGGCTTACATTATCATTATCATCCCTGTGTACCAACACTATTGTTACCACAGGGCAGCGCTTCAATGTGTTAAGAGGCATGCTTAAAATCTCTTAAAGAGCCAGTAGATTACCACCATTCAATATTTCTCACCGTTTTCATATTCTGCACTTATGTTTCCGGGTTCGCGCTCTGCTGGTGAATAGCACTTGGGCCATTTTGAGCTTGCTTATTCCTGAATGTTTTTATACTTATTGAAAAAACACCTGCGTGTTATCCATAAATGTTCAACTTTAGTCTGTAACTCACATTTGTGCTATGGACATGAATGATACCTCAAATAGTGTGGCTTGTTGAGTTGTGCTTATAGTTTTCTGAGCAGTAAGACAAAGCCAATAGGATAATTTGGACAAAAGAAAATCCACAAACTTAAACTCAAGGAGAAATTTGAGTAGGGCTGAAATGATTAGTCAACATTATCGACAACAAAAAACTGTCTACAAATATTTACAATAGGTCTCAATAGGTCTGTGAACTTGCAATTGGGTCTGCATGACTCCAGCTCATGATCAGTATTGCGCAGACTCAGGCTCTAATTGACGTAATCGCTACAAGATGACGCCGGCCATATCTAGGATTTTGGCTTCACTTTTCTGTAGTGAAAGAAACGGAGACGCATTGTCCATATTTTTTTTAAGTCTATGAGCCGAACCAGTGCAGGAAATATTTACAAAACTACAAACAAAGAATGCTGTCATGTGTGAAGGCCCCGATAGACTCACAGCAAAGTTATTTTTTCCGTCCTTCGTTTGGGGTGAAAAGAAGTTTGATATAAGCAAGCAATGGTTTACTGTTAGTGAACATCCCAAAGTTGCTGAGAGCAGCATTTAGATGAATATGTAAATATATGCTTTGCGTTTTCATGTCAATAACAAAATAAACACAAAACGAACATGACAGCATGGGAAAACAGCAGTTAAGAAAGCATCTAATCATACTGATGTGGATGTTTGCACAAGCTCTGCAATCAGCACTCCAGTCACATCACATTTATTTATATGTGCAATAGACTGCTTTAAAGCAAGCAGCTTTACAGTTTTAAACATAAAAAACTGTGTCAGTGTTGCATTCAGTTAGAATTACAACTTGATTTTCTGCTATAAAGCAGCTCTATATGTATATAAATAAGTATAGAATATGTATCACTCAATATTTGAACTAAGTGCAAAAGCTGAATAATCCATCAAAGCCTACTGATTAATCAGGGAAATAATTGATAATTAGATTAATCAAAAATAATCATTGGTTGCAGCCCTAGACTTGAGAGATGCCATCACTAGCAACCAGTGTTGGGTGTAACGCATTACATGTAACGTGTTATATAATCAGATTACTTTTTTCGGTTACACTTTATTGTAAGGTGTCCTTGTTACAGTGTAATTATACATTTAAGTACTCAGTAATATTAATTAACTACATGTACTTACTATATGGTTAGGGTTAGGATTAGGGTTTGGCTTAGGGTTACTTGAATGTATTTATGCATAATTAAGTGTTAATATTAAGTACATGTAACGTGTAACAAGGACACCTTAAAATAAAATGTTACCCTTTTTTCAAGTAACTAGTAAAGTAATGCATTGCTTTTAAATTTATAACAAAAATCTGAGATACTTTTTCAAATAAATAACACGTTACATTGTTTTCCCATTTATTGACTGACAGCTCTCCTATTCCTGTCTTAGAGAAACTGGGAGTGAGGTGCAGAGGCACTTTCTTTAGGCTGAGGCTTATTAATTTCACTTTTGGTGTGAAAGGGCCCTTACAGTTGCCAAAAATATAACATATATATTTTTTTTGTTTGTTTGTTTTTTTGTTATTAAAAAGCAAATAAGCAAGCCCACCCCAGGTGACAAAAAGTAACGCAAATGTAACATAATGCATTACTTTGTGTTAAAACCCGTTCAGAACAGCCTAGCCACCATTGAGCAACGCCACAGAAAACAACTTGGCAATATGCTAAAAACCACTCAGCAATAAGCAGCCATAACAACCTATCATTACAGCAGTGAGTTTCACATGCACAAACACCACTCACATCTCCTTCAAATATAGAAATGTTTTTTTATATTTACTAGTTCTATACTGAAGCTTTATGCAACAGACCTTATGACTCCAAACAGACACAGATCACACAGAAACCAAACCCCCAGTAAATTTAGCTCTTTATACTTTTGCCTTCCCTGAACTGCGTGTTGCATATCTTGCTAAGGAAAGGTTTGCAGCATTTTTCTGAGTGCCCAGCTACCCTCATATTAATATAGCTGGCATGCAGGTGTAGGGGAGAGAGACCAACTCTCATGCCATTTACAGCTAATATGATTTTCACCACAGAGCAGCAGGCACAAAGCACAGAGGTTAAAGAGCGCATTTATATATAAAAAAGCATATACGCACTTAACTTTGAGGTTTTTACTCCCTTTCCGGCAAATAGAAAAAAATACATTTTTTATTGCAGCTACTGTGTTTTTCTGTGAATCTACAGCCTGTAACACTATTCTATGTCAGGTCATCAAGGGCAATACAAGTTGCGTATGAAGCTGAAAGCAAAAAAGAGGGAAATGCAACAGCAACATAACCTTAAAAATGGTTCCATGGAAGAACCTTCAACATCTATGTAACCTTTCCATTGCACAAAATGTTCTTTATAGTGGAAACAGGTTCTTCAGATTATTAAAACGTGCCTCACACTAAGAAAAACATGGTTCTTTTAATAACCGTTCACTGAGAGTTTCTTCACTCTTAGAAATAAAGGTTCTTTATAGGCATCAGTGGTTCCATGTGGAACCTTTAAAGGTGCAGCATGTAATAATGACAGCTAGCAGTTGAAATAGTTACTGCAGTCCAAATTCAAAATATTGGAGAGAGTTGTTTCTCCCACCCCTTCCTCTTCAGACTCGACACTCACATGGGTTGCCAGATTGAGAACATACAACAGGTATGATCACAATTGACAATGTAAGGTGACTTGATTTATCCACGTTTTAATATGCCTCAGGTCATAGAGCTTTTTAGATCCATGCTGAGACTTTTTAGGTCGGTTGAAATCTGACCCAGTTTGTTTGCTTGCTTCCAAGGGTGCAATTGCCAACCCGGGGAGTCAGAATACTATTGGGTAAACTGGCAGTGGGAGGAATCACAAAGACTAAAACAAAAACAGACATTCTGACAAAGAACGCACATTTCAAAGTGGAATACCTGGCTATAGCATTGATTTTCAAAGAAACAATTATGTGAACTTAGCATGCTTCCTAAATATCTGCAAACCGTATTTTTATGCTTTAGTAGAGTCCAAAAAATTACATACAGCACCTTTAACATCCATGGAACTTTCCCATTGCACAAAAGACTCTTTAGAGTGGAAAAACCTTCTTCAGATTATTAAAAACTTTCTTCATACTAAGAAAAATTCGTCTTTTTAAGAACTGTTCACTGAAAGCTTCTGTGGAGAACCAAAAATGGTTCTTCTACAACATTGCTGAGAAAACCTCCTTTTTATGACAGGAAGAATTACTTATTATATTATTACTAATTATATTTGAGCCTTTTTATAGGACAGCGACAGGAACCATGTGCATGTGTACGTCTCTGAAATAACTAAAGCATTTTAAGATATACGTTTGTCCCAGTCATGAAAGATCACATTACATATGGCCTGAATGGCACTGAGAACATAGAGGAACATGCAGCACTTTCATGCATTTATTCCACAAGGTTTCGACCTGTAGAGCAGAGGCTTTATTGGCAGGTGAAGAGGTTGTCCCTGGACTGGGATCGGGGGTGGAGGTGGAGGTGGAAGGGACTTTCTTCTGACAACAGGCTGGGGAGACGGAAAACTCCATCACCAGCAGCGGCCATCCCAAATCGCCCCCTCAGCAGCGCTCCGGAGCTGTAACGGGAGAGCCAGCAGCCTCCTACGCCAGTGACACACACACACACACAAACCAGCGCTACTCCTTTCAAAGCGAATGCTTTTGGCTCAGCTTTGAAGATCGATACTTTCTAACCTTCTTTTCATTTATTTTAAAAACAGTACGTGCCCTTTTCTTCCTCTGTGTAGGCATATGTAGCAAAAGAACTCCATTAAAAGTGTTTCCAATAGAATTGTTCCACTCAGGAGGATATAACTTGGATACAAAGCGATGGTTATTATTATCAGGTCAGGTCAGCTTTGACTCAAACTTTCTTTGCTTCTAGATTAACTCGGTTTATGCTACATTTCTCCCTCGCAGCGTGAATTATGGTCTTTTTTCCACCTGTGCGTTACAATCTCGGCTGCTGCTTTCACTTAGCAGACATTTCACAAGTCATTTCAAAGCCAGGTGTTGATGACACACTCTGCAAGCGGCTTCTCAAGGACGTCGAGCTGTGCTCGGACAACATCTCCACATACTGAATCGGCCACAATGGTGACAGAACGCGTGTCTGAGAATAACTCTCAGGCGCCATCGCAACTCTGAATCTTCCATGTTTAAAAGTCTCCGGATCGCTGTGCAAGTGCAAGGGCCGTGGATGATTCATTCTGTAATCTCTCCGTGCATATCAGAGATATTGACTGCCGGAGAAAAGCTTTCAGACGTAATGGAGATTCATTTTTCCGATGGCGTTAAGAGGAACATATAGCTCATATTTGCACTGGCCTTCTCCGCTGTGAGCTATGAGATTTCAAAGAGCCAAAGAACGAGTCGAAAGGAGACTGAAATATGACACAGGCATTGATCTGAAAAACTCGAACGAGAGAAATGTTTGGAGAACGCAGGCTGGATTTTACTGCCTCAACCTTAATGCAGTTTGTACGTATTAGATGCAACAGTTACACTGTGAATCTGGAAAAGCTGCAGTCTAAATCATGTTCCACTGAACCTGTTGTAAGTAATGGAAGACTACAGGCGTATAAACAATTCCATGAGTGCTGTAGCTCTGTCGTCCATGACAACGCTGAGTGGGATGAGTTATAGCCTTCAGGCTCTCCACAGCAACCGGCGGCACAATTAAAAAAAGCAAACAAACACAAAATGAAACACCCACCCTCCATTTCACCTCCACCCGCTCGTCAAATGTGCATGCTATCCTTCACAAAACAAAATACACAATGGAGGAAACACACACCAGAGGAGGAACATCTATTATTTATATTAAAATACATCATGATACATGAAGGTAGTCCTTAAAGTTACAGTAGATGCGTGCTAGTGACCTACGAATCTGAATTGCACACTCCTTCACACGAAACCGTTCCTTTTAAAGAAGCAGTTGACTGTCATGCATTTACAATGAATATGGGGCAAGCATACAACTTCTGCTGTGAGAATATTTCTGAATACACATTTTTACAACTGTTAATACAGATGGGGATACAATTTAGTGTAACTAATTTTATATATATATATATATATATATATATATATATAAATCATCTTTGCTTTTTATAAAAACATAACTGCTCATGGTTTAATGCAATGTAATGCCTAAAGACATTAATTTGCATAAAAAATAAAACAATGCATTGACTTCTGAAGACAGTCTATTCAATGCTTCAATGCATTCATCTACAATTCTAACAATATTACTAATTACAATAAATTAAATAACATTAAGAATCTTAATTATTAATATTTAATTATTAAGTAACTAGTTGTTTATTAGCATGCCTATTATTAACATATTGGATGTTTATTAGTACTTATAAAGCACATATTCTGCATAACCATATTCTATATCCCTAATCCTACCCAATACCTAAACTTAACATCTACCTTACTAACTATTAATCAGCAGAAAAATAGGAGTTTATTGAGGCGAAAATTAAGGTGTAGTTAATGACCTTAAAATAAAGTGTGATCATGTGCGTGTGTGTGTGTGTGTGTGACTACTGATCTTGATTAATTGCTTGAACATAAATGCAAGTTTACATGCATCAAACACACATGCACAGAACATTAGTTAAAAACTTGTTTCAGAGCGTACATTGGGTTTGGCGCCTGTGGAGAGAATGCACATGCCGTTTAGGAAACTATAACTTGGGAAAAACATTAGCGTCAGATTATTGATATAATATTTATGAAGTAATATCAGGAGGCTGTTGTTCCATTATTCAGAGCGATGGAGGGAGCAAGGAGTGGAGGAGGAAACAAACGGCTGGTGTTAAAAGACTCATGCGCAAGCTGCAGGTGGGTGGAAAAGGGCTTCCCCGGTATTACTGACGCACAGCTTACATAAACACACTCACACTTTCTCACTTTCACAATGTGACCAAGCCATCATGTACACACTTACTGAGTTACAAAACACAGTTTCAACTACAACAAAAGCCCTCTTTCTAATAGTCATAACACATTCAAACATGAGATTTGAGAAGGTGGATGTAGCCTCAGAGATGTTTGGGGGATGTGGCAACAGTATTTTTGTTAATGGAAATATATTCTGTATACTTACAATGCACACTTCTTTCCACTTCATATGCAGTTTTTTACTGTTCATTCTAGTATTGTCAAAACAAGATGCCTAAAGGCAATTTCACACGGGGTGTATAGTGTTTCACATAGGAAGAAGCAGAAGAGTCATAATCTCACAGGAAGTCAGATTTTGATACCACGGCGGCAATCATTTTCATGCAAAAAGCGTCAAGTTATATCAGCACAGGGCCAATATAATAAACATACAGTATATAGACCTATCCACCAAATTCAGCCATTTGTACAGTAACTCGTATGAGCAAGACGTTACCATGCTATTCGTTCCAGTTTTTTTTTTATATATATACTTTGCTATTGCTTCTAGCTATTTACCTGTAGCAGCTAATGAATCAGAAGTCTCACACATTCAAAGTAAAAGATTGACAAAAGATTGATACATATGACTTGAAAGATGCACACATCGTTTCCGAATGCCAAAAGTACACAGTTCTACTTTAATAAACTTTTGTAAACCCAGTGAGTCATTGATGATGGCTCATTTCAGAAAACCATTATAAAACTGACTATATTCCCCATGAGGCAAAAATTACTTTAATTCTGTCTTACTTTGGAATATAACAATTACTTCTTTGAAATGAGGCCTCAGGCGTATGTGGCCAACAAAGGTGCAGCCTTCAAAATGTGATGCAGGCCCTGTCCCAAATGGCACACTTAATGTGCATTTGCAGACTTACTAGAATGTAGGGTATGCCATTTGTCATTTTAGGTTTAAGAAGTGCCACCTTTGCTCAGCAGACTTCTACCCAGCAGTCAAAGCGCCATTACGTCGCAAAAGTGTGGACTCTGAGGACAACCGCGAGGGCTTAGGGTTCCATTTGGGACAAAGCTGATCCACTGTCAATCCCACAAGCCACGCTTTCATTCAGAACATGTGAGTGCACAGAATGGTTTGTCAGGTAAAAATAAGTGCGTCATAGCTCAGTAAATAATGTGTGACATGAACTATGCTAGTCATAAACCATATACGCAATAATTTCACTTTCTGCCACGAAATTCTAAATAATAAACCGTATTTACAACGATAACTATAATGATTAGTATATTAGCGTCAACTCACCAACGGGATCGGCTCGTTCTGTTTATTCTAAACGCACGTTTCTGAACGATTTATTGTTTTTACTGCTTGAGTCATTATAGTTGTGGTGTATTCTATTAGAGTCAGAAGGATTGTTAAAGTTTATGGTTACAGTTATCGTTTTTGATCTATGAACCTAAAGTGTAACATATTTAGCTGTTGAAACCTGTTGAAAACCATAACTTTATTTCAAGTTGTTTTTGCAATGCAGTTAACATGCCTTTGGCAGGGGTTGAGTCAGACAGACACAAATAATAACAATAAACCCAAATGATAGTTTTATTTTTTCATCTTTTATCTTCTTTAACAACTGATTTTAAGTAAGATGCTTGTGTTGCTGTGCAGTATGTTCTCCAATCACGTGTAACTGACCCCTGTAATGAGATTCAAAATGCACACCAACAACACCTGCACAGCAGCTTCCTAACCTCTCCAGATCCCTTTCAATTACATGACCAGGATGTCGACGAGGACCTCCGCATCACTATCAAGCCTGCTTATACAGATGCGGATTTGTATATTTATGAAGTTTGGATCCATCCAGCTCTAGTTCCATCATGACATCGCTGGAGGGGAGACGAGAAGTGCCGCTGTATTGTAGTGACACCACAACACGCCATACAACAATGTGCCACAGGGACTTCTCTCTCCTGCTGTCTGTGTTTTCCTGCATTTACTTCTCTCCTCTCCTCCTCATTGTTTCCTGTTTTCCCTCCATCCCCGCTTTCTTTCTCTCTTTCATTTTTCTAGCATACCCCTCTCCTCCTTCTTTCCTGTGCTTGCCCACAGACCTGCTGCTGTCAGTTTGGTAAAGCTTGGCCTCAATGAGCCATGGTGACTCACTGTGTGTGTGTGTGCGCTCATCAATCTAGAATGGAGAAACAAATAGGTTTTTTTTTTCACTGATCTCCCTCCTGCCCTGTGAGATCTTCCAGGCGACTGTCAGAACACTCCTGTGTCATTCATGCCCCCTTAAGCAAACACACGGCCGCATGTGTGTGTGTGTGTGTGTGTGTGTGTGTGTGTATGCTGACATGTTTCCAAGTGCATGTTCTCATGTGTGAACTGTTCATCGGGGAGAGACAATGAATTTTGTCATGTCTCTGTATGGATGAATGTGTGTTTGGTAAGTGAAATTAGAGGCGTAACGAGCAGCTCTGTGAAGTGACTGCACAGGGAGTTACAGACAAATTTTGCATCGCTGTACAACCACAGGCATTTGAAACACAGAAACGGCACAGAAACGGCATTTGAAACAACTTTCTCGCTCATCACCTATTCATTCAGTTCTCGCTCTTGATGTGGCTCTAGTATTGCACTCTCTATGGCCGTGTACACACGAGTCTCTATTTGCGGGGGTGAATGAAGTCAGGGGTTCCCAGCATCTGCTGAACCTCTGCTGAACCCGTATGACCTAAATTATTTACTGACTACTGAGATTTTAAGCAATGTCTGAACCTTTTTATAAACGTAATGAATGTAATTATAGTATAGTAAATGTAATATAAATAATATTAGACTAAAAATAAAATAAGTAAGCTACTATTAAATAATGGAGTAAATTTACAAAAAAAAAGATTAAAATGTTATATTTTGATGATTATATATAATTATAAAACAATTTTACAGTTTATATATATATATATATATATATATATATATATATATTATATTTATAAATATATAAATAAATATATAAATACATTGTTTATTTATTTCATTTGGCATTTTCATTTTAATCACATTTCTTGGAATTTGTAAATAATTAAGGGCAGGGGCGGGGGCGGGGGGCGTGGAGGGGGGAATCATAAATAAATGATCATTTACAAAATCATTCTTACAAAAATTATCAAAAAAACAAAGGCTTGTAAAGCCATTTGTGCATAGAGTCTTGCCGTCAACTTTTGTAGTTGTTTTGCCACATTTTTATTTCCTTATTCTTATTTTTTATTGTTTTTTTTTTCATAAGAATGGTTTTGCAGTTCTTTTTCTTTTTAATTTCAATTTTACATTCCACACATTCTCAACCTATTGTCAAAGTTCACATGGATACTGCGAGGCAACATAAGTTATTGAAATTCATTTGTAGTTTGAATATTCAGATCTCTGATTGTCGCTATACACTATGCAAATTCCACAGGTGTGTCCAAGTTACTTTTATAATGCTTATGCATCATTTGATGCTTAAAGCAGAGCACCAGAAATGCATTAAATTGTATATATTTAGAAGAAAAATGTAGAAATGCCAAACTTGTCAACATACATCGAATAGCACTCCAGATCTGTCTAAACAAGCACTCATTAATAAAGAATGAAGCCTGTTTTAAATATAGCACTTCATTCCTGTCCCTGTCTCTCTCTCTTTAAAAGTGCTTGTGGATTACACAGAGAGCTTTCAACACCATGGAGAGCTCCAGCAGCCACAATCCAATGAGAGAGGCATCTGATTATGAGAGGACGTCTCCAACCATGCCTTTTATCACCTGCTTTTGTATGTGTGTGTGCATCTGTGACCTTATTGTGTGTCACTGTATAATGGAGTGTACATCCTATAGTTTGTGCTTGTATCTCAGTGTGTATGCATGTATAAGTGTGTGTGGTGGACGATGACAGCACACCAGGTGTCCCCTCAGCAGGGGCTCCACGGTAAACATCAGTAAACAGCGAACCTGCTGACGAGCTCTGACCTTATCCACTACTCTAAACTCCATCCCTCCATCCCTCCATCTCCCTGTACGCATATATACTCTGCATCTGTCTGTCCTCAGCAGGGCAACTCCAATATTCATCTGCCCTCATTTGTCAAAGGTAGTATGAATCCTTTATGCAGAACAGAGGAAACGTGTGTGTGTGTGTGTGTGTGTGTTCCCTATGGCAGAATGAGAATCACAACTGATGAAGCAAAATGAATGAATGAAAGGTAAAAAATGAAATAGAGTGAGCAGAATAGAAAGAAAGAAAGAAAGAAAGAAAGAAAGAAAGAAAGAAAGAAAGAAAGAAAGAAAGAAAAAGAAAAAAATATTCTCGCAAAATAGGATTTTTAGTTAATATAATTAATAGAATAGTTAATATATTTATTTCTTCTGGAAATTCAAACCCAAATGTTTTATGTATTATGTATTACATGAAGTAATGTCTATTTTTAATAATCTTTTAACTTAAATACTTTTTTAAATACTTGTTTTTAAAAATTCTAGATTATTTATATTATTCATAATTAGATTATTCATATATTATTCACAAATGACTGTACAAATCAGTACAAAAACAGTGCGCGTGCTACACTATATTTTATAGTAAATTATATTTGAACTACTATATATAGTACTCAAATATAGTTTATTTTTATAAAATTAAAAAATCATGTAAATAGTAATAAATATAGGGTATTGTGTTATGTTATGGTGTATATTATATAATTATTTGGACATGGTGGCAATGTATGCCTTTTTGTTCAGATCTGTACTATAGTACATGTAGCTTGATAATATTGTTTTTTTTTAATTAATTTATTTTTAACTGTTTATTTATTTATTTTTAATTTAATTAGTTTTTTTTTTTGTTTGTTTTTGTTTTTTTTATGGTAACGTGTCACAACATGTTTTGTGGACATATGTTTCCTAATATCATGGTAATACCATGGCTTTCTAGACTTATATAAATAAATAGGATTTTTAGTTAATATAATTAATAGAATAGTTAATATATTTATTTCTTCTGGAAATTCAAACCCAAATGTTTTATGTATTATGTATTACATGAAGTAATGTCTATTTTTAATAATCTTTTAACTTAAATACTTTTTTAAATACTTGTTTTTAAAAATTCTAGATTATTTATATTATTCATAATTAGATTATTCATATATTATTCACAAATGACTGTACAAATCAGTACAAAAACAGTGCGCGTGCTACACTATATTTTATAGTAAATTATATTTGAACTACTATATATAGTACTCAAATATAGTTTATTTTTATAAAATTAAAAAATCATGTAAATAGTAATAAATATAGGGTATTGTGTTATGTTATGGTGTATATTATATAATTATTTGGACATGGTGGCAATGTATGCCTTTTTGTTCAGATCTGTACTATAGTACATGTAGCTTGATAATATTGTTTTTTTTTAATTAATTTATTTTTAACTGTTTATTTATTTATTTTTAATTTAATTAGTTTTTTTTTTTGTTTGTTTTTGTTTTTTTTATGGTAACGTGTCACAACATGTTTTGTGGACATATGTTTCCTAATATCATGGTAATACCATGGCTTTCTAGACTTATATAAATAAATAGGATTTTTAGTTAATATATTTAATAAAATATAGTTATTTAGTTTAATATAGTCATTTTTATTGGAGATTCAAACCCAAAATGTTTTAAATATCACGTAACAATAAAAATTACATCAATTTTTAATAACATACTCATAAAATGTAAAGATTTTTTGTTATTTGGTCATATATATAAATAGTAATATGTATGGGGGGTGTTATGTACAATAATTATACCATTTTGGTGTTTTTGGGACATCATGGTGTACCCTGTTTTTTGGACATGTACATGTAGCATGACAATATTGGTTTTTTTTTAATATGGTGCCATAGTCATACTACCATGATACCACGGCCTTCTGGACGTGATCCCGTCAGATACCATCACTGGTACACATACAATACTTTCTTACAAGGAAACAGTAGAGAAATCAGTGTAAGCAGAGGTGCTGCAGAGCAGAATGAAGGTGTGATGCTGGAAACCGCAGAACATGAGACCAAAAACATGTCACGGCCAGAGAAACGAAACGAGAGAGAATGAGAGAGAGAGAAGTGTTCCTCCCAGTAGAGACAAGGTAATCTTGGCTGACCAACCTCGACCAAATTAGATAAATTGACCCTCACCTTTTTAGAGATTCATTTGTCTGTTTACTCGGATGCTGAGAGAGCCTGGAGAGCAGGAAGGTCAAACCCTCAACCCCTGTGTGGATGCCAGCTGTCTGATAGAGCAAGACAGACAGACACAGAGAGAGAGAGAGACAGCTTCACTCGGAGGGACTGCATGGGGAAGTTTAGGCTAAAGGTAAAGGTAAGGATGGATGGAGCAATGGATGGATGGATGGATCAGCAGGTCCACTTGACCCCCCCGATTAGCTGAGCTCGCTTTAATTAGCGCTGAGCTAAGTGCCAGTAATTAGCCTCATTGTGTCACCTGCCAGGGGCCCTGCACCATCGCAGCACACGTTGCTATGGCTACCAGAGGACAAGAATGGAGGGGCGGAGGAAAGAAAGCTAGAGGAGAGGAAGAGAGAGGGAAAGCGCCAACGTTAGACATGATCCAAACAAAAACAGCATGCGGCGGGGACACGGATGAAGATTTGTTTTCCCGTGAGAAAGTCCATTGCGATACTAAAGATAAATGACTAAATCAGAATCACTCATGCATGAACGGCTGGTAAACCAGTGAACAAAATAAAGGTGAACACCATAAACCCAACCTTTTAGCGGTGCTTAAAAATGCTTTAGAGTTCTGACATCATTTATTATTCAAAAATGACACATTTTGATACATGGCAACAAACTTCCTTGAATAGCGCTGAATTCTTCAGTAATTACTTAAAGAAAGTTACAAGGTCTAACTAGATTCCTGAAGGAAGTATCTGTTTGCAGAGCAGAAGCAGAATAATTTAAGGTAAATTTAGGTTTTAGGTTTTGCTTCTGTGAAACTGAAATATTGTTTCCAGTCACCATTGCTCTGTATGTTGTTAGAGATGGTGAAATACAAAGAATCATGTAGAAATCAAGTATGCAAATACTGTATATATTATCAATGTTAGATTTTGAATGGTGGACATTATCAGAAAGTTTTCAAAAGCAAGCACTGTAAAAACGTGTTTTATGTATATCAATATACTGTACTATACTATATGATCTCGTTACTAAATATATTTTTGGAGGTTTTATGCCTTTATTGTTGATAAAGCATAGGGCAGAGAGGGGAAAGGGCCACGAGTCAGGATTCGAACTCGGGTCGCCGGAAGTGCTATTAGCGCCAACTGCGTTACTAAAATTAATGAGTACACAAAAACAAACGACAGGTTATTTACGCTGGTGTGTGTAAGAGTATAGAAACTATAACGGCGGTCTACTTTGTTCATATAATAAATTTCACATTGTTCCTTAACTGTGCCTCACCAGCTTTACCAGTGAAATATCATTTGTTTTGCTGAACAAATACGAAGACCAAAATATAAAAACTAGTGGGAGGGAAATATTTGAATGTATAATGCAAGTTGTTCTCGTTCGTGACCCTCAGTCTTCAAGATTTTGAAGGGTGAAAATGACAGGAGCTGGTAAATAAATGAGCTGCAAACTTCTCAAACAGGAATAATGGTTTGAGAGCTGTATGGAGACTGACTTCAGTGTCTTTCTTGATCAAACAAGGCCCTCTGCTGGTCATGCAGAAGCCACGTGCTTCCAAAGACCAGCGAACTGGGTTTATTCAATTCTCTGGACTCTTAAGTCACAAACATTTCAAACTGTCTAACCAAGTGACAACTGCAAAAACATGATGAACTCAGTTTTGCCTTTAACTTTTCACCAACTGGTTCCAAAGTCATATTAATGGATATAAATATCAATATGGTCCACTAACATTTGACAAATAGAAAGAGACAGAATATTTTGTCTTTTCATTTGAACATATCTATTGTTTCATCATTTTCAAACCACACAAACTTAGTTGTGTAAAATGTTTTCCTTGAAGAGTGCATCTCTTATACTATATTTCTTTAAAAAAAAAAAAAAAATTCTCTTAGTCTATATGCTCATCAAGATTGCATTTATTGGATCAAAAAAAAACTGTGATATTGTTAAATAATATTGGAACTTAAAATAAGCATCATTACTCAAGTCTTCAGCATCACATGATTCTTCAGATATTTCATTATGCTGATTTGGTGCTCAAGAAACATGATTATTATTATCAATGTTAGTTGTGCTGCTTAATATTATAATGGAAACAGTGATACATTTGTGTAACGTTATGAATGTCATTACTCTAACTTTTGAATGGTAGTGTAAATTACCCTTAGAAGTTTTTATAATGCAAAGACATTCATTTTAAATGTCATTCAAGCAACTAATACTTTCTAGATTCACTGTATACATCTAAAATTTATTTTACATTTCAGCTTTGCCATGGAAGACAGTCAAACAGTATTTTGAAAGTTCTTCAACAACAGTAAACACACTCTTTTGAGACAGATCTTAAGTAGTCAAAAGAGACATTGCGCTTGTTGTGCACACACACCTCCTCAGAAATAAATTCATGGCAACGAATATGCAGGGTAGATAGAAAAGAGAGACAGCAACTATGAGCTGTTCAAAATACAGTGAGAAATGTGCTTTTTCACTGCAGTGGGAGAGAGGCGTTATGTGGGCCTCTTCGGAGCCCAGCTGAGGCAGAGTATCAGGGTTTCTCCTGCTGACATCAGAACAGTCCATGTAAACTCTGCAGTCTCTAGGGAAGGAAACAGAGAGAGCAAAAAATAGCGAGAGAATAGAGGGAGAGAGCAGGCCACCTAGCAACCCCTCGTCCTGCTGCCATGGAGAGCAGAGGAGGCAAACCTATAAGAGAGAGGAGATGATGCAAGCATTGGGCAAACTCAGGGATTCCCTCATCTGGGGGTTCACACCAGCCCACATCCCAGGAATCACCCCACACTCCAGCAGTAATGAGATACAATTACTGCAGAGCCTTATGTAACCAGCTAGGGACATGTTTTCACCAGTGTGCACTCATACACACATTCGGTCACGCAAACATATGACGAATGCAGTGAAACTCAAGCACTTTTGCTTAAGGTAGAGTCAGAGTCAGTGTATAATCTTAAAAGCACTTAAAAACAAAGGCATTTGAGGTTATTACTCGATATTCTGTAAAAAAAAAAAAAAAAAAAAACCTGCTATCTTTGCACACAGAAAAGTGCTATAATTACGTGTCATGTGAAGCTAATGTGTGCACTTGTGAAACAGACTGGAGAAAACACAACTTGAAATATGCCATTCATTATTTCACTTTCATTCTGCTTCATTGTTTATTTGCACAGTTAAACTGGTTTTAATTGGTAAAGATAATTAGCTTTCTCATTACAGAGATTTGAGATACACACCATCAATAACATTCATTACTGCTCACTAAAGCTCTTGCTGCATGTCATTATCTATTAACTCCCTCAGTTTTCAAAATGATATTATTGGATTACTTGCTCCATCTAGTGACATTGCTTAGTATTGGTCTGTGATAATATTTCTATTAAAACTCACACATAACCAGCCTTAATCTATGACAAAAACACGACTTCCTTATCCAATTACTCTCTCAAGGGTCTATGACAACGTCTAATCCCATAACTAATATATATATCATTTATAAAAACTACAGTTCCGATGCTGACAAGTAGTAGCTAACAAGTAGTTTCTAGAGTAACGTTAGTAACACCGTGACACATCGACAAGGGACACATCCACGGTACAATTTAAGCAACTTAAAACCCCCAAAAGTAAGTCAAAACAAAAGGTTTCTTAAAAGAATACTTAAAAATGTAAGTTTTAACAGCGCTTTCCAACAGTGTTTTAAATTAAAGTGAGCTAAATAGAGTATTTAGAGTAGTATCGAGAGTATTTGAAGGTAATTGTCAAAGCATAAATAGCCAACTTTCATTAGTTAATTACAGATTTACACTTTACCAATATTTCAACAAAATCCTTTTGTATTTTGTTTAAAATGTCTTTAAGAACTTGGCATTTCGGTAAAATTGCAGAGGCGCCATAAGATATTGTAGCTGCCAAGGTCAGTCGATTATCTTCTCGAATACTGTAAAATTGTAAAGTGTGTCTGCTAAACTGACAAAATATGGTTTTGTCAACTTTTAAGAGTACACTAGCATACAGATGACCTCAGTTTTGTGGGCTTTAGTACTTAGTTTACATATAGGGAGTATGGTGATATAGAGTAAGATTCAATCTATCACTACATTTGAATTCACAGTCTTGCTATTATGACATATCTTCAGATAAAATATGGACAATTAAATACACTGATCAGCCACAACATTAAATACACTTGCCTATATCATGTAGGCCGAGCTGGGTAGTAGGCCTAACCGATTACATGTAATCTGGATTACGTAATCAGATTCCAAAAATTAAGTACATGTAATTAGATTAAATTACACTTTAAAATACTTGTAATCAAACTACAGTTACTTTTTTATGGATTACATGATTACATATTATTTACACAATAGCAATCATTTATTCATAATTTATTGATTCTCCCTAATTCCTCTTTTTCATATTTTAAGTTTTCCTCGCTCAGAAAGTTTTCCAGTTTTGTGGACATTCACACAGAGATCAGTCAGTACAGGCTACACAGCATTTGACAACTGGATTTACAAAAATCATATCAGGTTTAAGAAGTGTTTCAACATTGCAACTACTGATGAACACACTCATTTTTATTTGATTTATCACTCAGTCGGTTATTTTACCATTACTTTGAAAGGTGTTTGTCTTTCAAACACATTAAAATGCACAAATTCACCAACTTTTTTTTTTTTTTTGTCATCTGATCCTCTTTCACCTAATATATTTTTATTTGAAGTACCCCTGAGATTTTAAAATAAATATTTTAATAATGAAGTATCACATTTGCATGTTCATCAGTTCTCTGACATTGGTTATGGTCACATGACACGCAGGTAAACAAATAAAATATTTATTTTTTCAGTAAGTGTTTTATTTTGATTCATTTTAAAATGATTTGTTTTAATTTAACAGATTATTTAATTAATTATTAGCTTTTTATTAAACTCACAAACCCAGTTTGGGAAACCTATCTTACAAGATATGTTACAAGATTATCCTATTTAAATCAATTTGAAAAATGAGAGTTCAAAAGTAATCTAAAAGTAGTCTGATTACATTACCTAAAATGTGTAATGTAATGGATTACGTTAATAACTAAAATTTTTGTCTTGTAATTTGGAATCAGCAACAGATTACAATTTGTAAGTAATCCTCCCAGCTCTGCATGTAGGTCCTCCTAGTGCTGCTGAAACTGCTCTGATGCATCAAAGCATGGTCCCACAAGACCTCTGAATGTGTTCTGTTGTTTCGTGGCACCAAGACATTAGCAGGAGATTCTTTAAATCCTGCAAGTTGCGAGGTGAGGCCTCTATGAATTGGATTTGTTGGTCTCGCACATCCCATAGATACTCAGTCAGATTGAGATCTGGGGAATTTGGAGGCCACAGCAACACCTTGAACTCTTTGTCATGTTGCTCCAGAACAATTTTTGTAGTGTGGCTGGTGTATCATCCTGCTGAAAGAGGCCACTGCCATCAGAGAATACCACAGCCGTGAAGGTACGTGGTCTGCAATAAGGTAGGTGGTACGTGTCCACCTACATCCATATGAATTCCAGGACCCAAGGTTTCCCAGATCACAACACTGCCTAAGTATGATATCAAGTCATTTATACATTCTTCAAAGTCTTACTGCCCTAGCTAGTGGGGTAGATGGCCTGTTGCATTTGTGTATTTTTTACATTTTACAAATAAATTAGCAAATGTTTCTATTTATTTCTCTTAATAATATTGATGCATGATTCTGCACATGCTAAACTCAAATCCAAATGTTATATCTCATATAAATATCTTATATCTAAATATGAATGTTTTAATTTTGAAGCGGTTTAAGATTGAGAATGTATAACTCCTGAACTAAAACAAAAAAAAGAAAGAGGAGTTCTTTATCCTCCAGTGAAAAACTGAAGGCAGATATTGAATTATGGTTGCTGTTCAAGGTTGCACAGTTATTACTCTTGTACAGAGGGGATATGGGTATTCTATAACTTTATAAGAAGACATAAGAAGCAAAATGAAATATCTTTATAATGTCCCTCAAAACCACTGGAGCAGCAAATAAATAAAGATTGGAGCTCTGCAGGAGGTTTGCCAGATACATTTGCCTAGTACATTTCACCTAGTATCCTCTTTATGATGAACAGAGTTTAAAAAAAAGAAGAAAATGAATCAGAAGTAGTTAAAACTAGGTACTAAATGACAATTAAATGAATAATCCATTAGGTATGTAATTGCATTTTATTGAATGATGATTCAAGGTCAGTTAGTACACACTTAGCAGCAATCTCTCTCTTTTTCATTCTTTTAATATATTAAGAGCATTGAGAATTGGCACAAACAATATATTAATGTTGACTATTCTCTCACAATTCAAATCTGTATATGCAATAATACCAATTTCCAACACATTACAGAAAACATAACAGAAAAATGTTCAATTTGTCACGTCTCACTCAGTGTGGGCCTTGGTGAATAAAAAAAAAGGATTGTCATTTTTATTTATGCAAATAAGAAATACTGAACAAAGGAGGAAAAGAAGCGAAAAACAGTATGGAACAAAGAAAGAATGAGAAGTGAGACTGACTTGTCATTTTTGTGGGTTGGTGAACATCAACCACACTAGCATTTAATTAAAAGAAAAAAAAAAATCTCAAATAAAGAAAGATTATTTTTAAAAACTGAATTACTCAAGAGACTGAGACACAGAAAATGTCAGGTTGCCAATCAGCAACACTGAATTAAAGATCATGACGATAGTTAAGACAGCAAAGTGTCATGACGACAGATCTGCATCACAGCGTGTTATTTCTAAACTGTGTTTCTACAGAAACATCTATCTGTTAATAACTACTAAATGTAAGACTGACATATGTTTTGCACTGTTAAAATGAATTGTGAAATGATCATCAGTCCTTTTCTTCCCAAGACCAAACAGCCTATGACTCGTTTATACAAAAAAAGGCAGAGAGAAGACAGAAACCTGTGAATTAAAACACCACACGAATATGCACAAAACAAACAGCACTTTTTACAAAAAAAATAACATGTTTCTGTACATCGTACCCTACTAAAGTGACAAACCAAATGTAAACTTCAAAAAAAGAAAACGTTTAACTTAAAAACCCTAGAGTAAGGCAGACATTTTGTACAGTCGTATAGTATTATACAAATGAACGTTTCAGGTAAATTTCAGCTAATTAACAGATTGATTTAAATACATTATAATTCAAAACCGCTCCCCATGCATGTGTAATCATTCAATCTGACAGGAAGAGCACTCAGTAGTATTGCATGTTGCAATGCAAAACAGAGAACTTCAAACTGCTGTTAAAGTTAAGATCAGAACCAAAAACCAAATCCTTCAATTCTGAACAGCTGTGTTGGGAAACACAACTGCCCACATCTGGATTTACTGCTACATGCAGTTTCAAATGAACTTGGTTCTCAGGACCTAATTAAAAAAAAAAAAAAAAAAAAAAATAGATGTCTTAAAAAGTACCAGAGGGTTTTAAGCCAGCATATTTTCCAAAATCACATTTTAAAATCATTTTCAACAACAAGGGTTGACCATTTCACTACAATGAATCATCTGCCAACTCTCAGCGGATGCTTTGCGTTGCGCTAACCATGTCTGTTGAATACTTTATTACAAACTGATATGGAATATTTGAGTTTGCTAAGCAAGCCACAACAACAGAAAGCCTAGAACTGACTAAAAATCTTCAGTCTTCAGAAACAGATTACTCAAGACAGAGGGATCTTGTCCTTTACTGGCCAACATGTGATTGGGTTTTCATCTAGCGCCCTACCAAAACACCAGATGACACCTGCTATCTCATCTACCGCTTGTGAATTTCTTATATTGTTCAAAATGTGTAACATCACGCTACATGAGTGTAAAATTAGAACAAGGGACAGCTTATGTGCGCCAAACGCCTACAGCCCCAGCTGACAAAAGCGCTATTAACGGCAAGAGCGTTTGAGTGCCTGCAGCTTCCAGCAGACATCTGACCTCTTTGATCATGAATATGAAGTCTCGGGATGTTCGGTGACCCGGAATGAGAACAGAACTGCTCTGGGCGCCTCCAGAAATCTCCATGGACGCTGTAAATCAAGTCTATTCATTTAATAGCCCGATTTTGTGTTCCCAATTCTTGTTCGTCCCATAGTGTATGTCCTACATGCTAAAAAAGGGGAATTGGCCTCTATTATGGAAAACATGAAGCTCTGGAATGGATTGTGTGGTTATAAGAAACAGTGGGTTCAGAAGTGTTGATATATGATCATGTGCAGGCACTGCTTTCCGATTTCATGCTTTATAAAGATGTCTTCGAATAATAAGGCCTACAGAGAAAAAGACAAGACCCAGCCTTACTTGAAACACACGCACGGGAGTGATAACAGAAAATTAATGAATGAAGTCTTAACTTCTTCACCGCATTAAACCTACTAGATAAAAACAACCTCGGGCGATGCATCTTAGTTTATGTGTGTATCTGCAGTTGTAAGAATGTATCTGTAAAAGCGAAGAGCACTAATGTTAGTATGGGAAAGCACGTGAATGTGTGTGTGTTGTCCAGAGATGGATAAACGCAGTGTGACTCATGGTGATTCAGCATTGTTGTTGGCTGTGGTGGTTTTCTTCTTTGTCGGTTTCTTCACTGTCTTGGTGGTCTGCTGGGGATGACAGCAGGATATGGTGGTAATGAAAAACAAAAGAAAAAAGGAAGAGTATTAAAACCTTTTACGGTTATAATTATCTTCTCGAGCAACTGAATGAACGCAATTCAGTGAAGGCATGTGCTCATGACAGCGCACACTCGAAGGAAAAAATGTGTATACAGAAAATAAACAGGAATATCTCATTATGGTTTACATTCATGCAGGCTGATGTAACAGACTGAAGTGCATTCAGAAAGTATTCAGACACCTTCATTTTGTTATGCTGCAGCCTTAAGGTGCATCACATTAGCGAAACTGCACTGAAATTTAGCAGTCCATGGTTTATTGTCAATAGACTCTATATAAAATGACTGGATTTCTCCTCCCAGAACAACAGTAAATGTGACTGAACCTTTATGGTAAATTGCTTTAAACAAACAAACTAATTAAACTCCAAAACTCACAATGACAAAATGACAAAGCAAAATCACATTGGCATAGTATTCATAATAACCTTAACACAGTACCTAGTTGAAGCAACTTTGGCAGAGATTACAGCCTGAAATTTTGTTGGGTATGACGCCACAAGCTCTGTAGATCTGGATTTGGTTGAATTTCTGCCAATCTTCTCTGCAGACCATCTCAAGCTCTGTCAGTTTGGATGGAGGCCATCTGTGGACAGCTATTTTCAGGTCTCTCCAGAGAGGCTTGACTGAATGTCCCGTGACTGGGACATTCACAGGGCTCTCCTTAAGATGCTGTGTGTTTAAGATCACTGTCCTGTTGGAAGGTGAACCTTCAGCACAGTTTGAGGTTCTGAGTGCTCTGGACCAGGTTTTCATTAAGGATATCTTTGCTGTGTTCAGTTTCTCTTCCACCTTGACATATTCCCCATTCCCTACCTCAGAAAAAACACCTCCACAGCATGATGCTACCACATCCGTTAAGACAGTACTGCACTGCTATCCTCCAGACATGAAGCTTGGAAGAGAGGCCTGTCAGAGAAGATAATCTTGTTTTTCTCAGTATGGAAGTCCTTTAGATGTTTTTTTTTTTTTTTTTTTCATGCACTGAGGAGAGGCTTTCATTTGGCCACTCTCCCATAAAGATCAGATCGGTGGAGTGTCACAGTGAAGTCGTCCTCCCATCTCCAAACATGATCTCTGGAGCTCAAGCAGAGTGATCATCAGGTTTGGTTACCTCTCTTACCCTTCTCCTCCGATTGCTCAGTTTGGTTGTTCAAAACTTCTGACCTTTAAGAATTATGGAGGCCACTGTTCTCTTGGGAACCTTCAATGCAGCAGAATTTTTTGTAGTCTTCCCCAGATATGTGCCTCAACACAGTCCTGTCTCAGAGCTGTCTCTACACAGGTTTGTGCTTTTCCAAATCATTCTAATTAATCTAATTTGCCACAGATTTACTCCAATCAAATTGTAGAAACATCTCAAAGATCTAGAGAATTGGGGTGCACCCAAGCTAAGCTTATCACATATCTGATTTTTGCTTTGTCATTATGGGATGTGGGATGAGATGTCTGTGCATTTTCTCATATTTCCGCCCTTGCCTGTTTTATAATACACTGTAATACTCTACACTTGAAAGTCTGGCACAGATCATTCTTGTCTAATTAGCGAGTGCCTATGAGTTTAAAAAAAGGGTGGGTGAAGAAACAGTAAACAAATAGTGTACCTCTGTCTTGGCAGCAGCTGGTTTCTTGGCTGCTCTGACGCTTGCGGTGCGTTTGGGGGCCTTATCTGCTGCATCTTCATCTGAATGCTCCGTCCTGCTATCTGACTGCTCATCAGAGCGAGAGCTGCGCTGTGATTCAGTGTCAGCCGGTATAGGTGTGGCGCGAACTGAAGAAAATAATAAAGATTGAAACAGTTTAGACATTACATTTCTTTCTAATCTGCAGCATGTGTTATACTGGATTTTTTTCCTTTATAGATGTGCAGCTCCCACAAATGTGACATGTTGCAATTTGCTTTTTAATAACTTGAGATAAATTATTTGAAGAGCCAGATTTTGAGTAGCTCAGGCTACATTCTCACCACAGCTGAATGCCAGATGACAGTTTCAATTTAGATATGGGCCACTTTCATATGTGAAAATAGATTGGATATATGTTTTAAAATGTATAGCTTTGAAAAAAAAAAATCATCAGATAAACAACAAAATATTAAGGCTGTCAAAAATAATGTGTTAATTAATACAACTAAAGCAGCATCTGTTGTTTTATTTTCCCCTTCCTTAAGTAGCTATGCTAATATCTTTTTCTCCACATCTTTTGCCTTGCGTTACAGTACGATCACATCTCATCTCTGTTAATTTTCTTATTTATTGTCAAAATTAATGCAAAAAAAAAAAAAAAACTGGGGAAAAAAAAAAAAAAAAAATCAAACAGGGAGAGCTGATATTGACAAGGACAGAAACATCATTATATTACTATATACAGCATACTACATTAAAAGCACAGCTAAATATGACATTTATTATAATGTGTTTATGTGAAGTTTGTTTTAGGTTCACTTAAATTCATGTTTTGTGTTCTGTAACATTTTAGTCCTATTAAATTTTAAAAATGATGGCACAAATTTTACTGCAGTGTTGAATAGCTATATTTACTCATTTTATCACCAGAAACTAAAAAAAATAATAATTTAATACAGACATTAGTAACAGTATTGGTATCGGTGATCCTTGCCTGCATTCATAGTGTGTAGAAAAAAGATATGTTGTTTCTACATTTATTTGGAGATGTGAAAATATATTTTTGATTAATATTTGAATGTTAGGTTTGATATAATTACAGAAAAATGTATGATTTATTAGTTTTTTAATTGATTGACTGCACTATAAAATATCAATGAAGTGATATTAGGAAATTTTGATATGATACAATAAAAAAGCCCAGTTTAGATCTTGGCCCGTTTAGACCAGTATCTGATACAAGCCACATTAAGAGGTCATGTGAATGAACTAAAAAGAATCAACCAAATCAAATACAAGCGTCAAATTTGTCTTGCGGTGTGATCACTGGCTCTCTGGCACTGCGCTGTGAACAGACTCCCCCTGGCATTTAAAGCTTGCCAGGCCTCATTTAAAGCCTGAAACACAAAGACTTCTTTAGAAGAGTCTTTTGCTTGTCCATTCACAATGTATCTTTGACGCTCTGTAATTCAATGAAGGAGCTCCGTGGCCTAATAAAATCACTACACGTCTCATTATTGAAATGATCACCTGAACTAGTGATTCTACCAGACTTTCTTTGTGTTCGCTATAAAGCCTCACATGGAGGTCATGACCTTCAGCGACTTGCGAGTCTCATGACGTCATGGTATTTTAAGAGCCCAAGCTCTGCTCTGTCCTGAACCACTTAAATGTGCACTGAAACTCATCCAACAAATGGAAAACAGTATGCAGTTGCATATGAACAAACCCCAGCAGATCGACCCCTCCTGTCTCTCAGCCAGTAGGCAGCTGAATCACATGCTGTTCACATCAGCATCAGCATTATAAACAGGCCTAGACAATGGCCGCCTGCAGAGCTGCTTTCAGTGAGTCAGCAACACACACACACACCCACCTCAATGACCTGCCTGTGTGTGTTTGAACAGGACAGAACATTATAAACATGAGCTGTATTCAAAGTGATATTTACTAGAGTGATTTGTCACTATAGTTACAGGCATTAAAGAAGCGGATTTATTTCGGTAACGTTCCTTTGGTTATTTTTCAATCCCTACTTGTCTGCAACTGTATGTAGAGGATTAGATTTAGGGAGTCACACCTGTTAGTAAATACGGTTGTTGAAACCAAACACTGTGGGAACGTGGCCTATAAGGTTTTATTCCATAAAGTTCAATTCTGTTAGGATGGTAACCGTGTGTGTGTTACCTGTGCGCGTGACTGTTTTAGCCCGAGGTAGCGTGGCTGCGGTGTGTGTATCGTCTGTGCCGTCCAGCTGCAGCTCGTCTTCGTTCTGAATCAGAGTCAGATCCTGCATGCTGAAACTGCGCAGCTTCTCTGATAACACACCCTGACCCTGCAGTTCAATAACACAAAAAACTCAAATATTACAATTGCGTAATCTTATTCAAGGCACATAGCAATTATACTGTATTTGTATATATGACAATAAAGTTCTTTGCACAGTTTGAATAAAAGACAAATGTGTATTGAACAGTGACCCTTTGCAAAATATATAAAGATATGTTTCTTTTTCAACGTTACACAATATGCAAAAGAAAAGAAAATCTGCTCTTCACAACAGCACCTAGGGATCTCAGTAATAAAGATTTTATATCCTGGACCAGTAGGTCAGAACTTTCCTTACCCTGAATATATTTCCATTGGCTCCACCACAAAAACAAGGGTTTATTTTATTTTTAGCAATTCTTATTTTATAAAGAAATATAATTCACTACGGTTCAAAAAATTCTCAAGAAATGTATACAGTGGGTACAGAAAGTATTCAGACCCCCCATTAATTTTTCACTCTTTGTTATATTGCAGCCATTTGCTAAAATCATTTAAGTTCATTTCTTTTCCTCATTAATGTACACACAGCACCCCATATTGACAGAAAAACACAGAATTGTTGACATTTTTGCAGATTTATTAAAAAAGAAAAACTGAAATATCACATGGTCCTAAGTATTCAGACCCTTTGCTCAGTATTTAGTAGAAGCACCCTTTTGATCTAATACAACCATGAGTCTTTTTGGGAAAGATGCAACAAGTTTTTCACACCTGGATTTGGGGATCCTCTGCCATTCCTCCTTGCAGATCCTCTCCAGTTCTGTCAGGTTGGATGGTAAACGTTGGTGGACAGCCATTTTTAGGTCTCTCCAGAGATGCTCAATTGGGTTTAAGTCAGGGCTCTGGCTGGGCCATTCAAGAACAGTCACGGAGTTGTTGTGAAGCCACTCCTTCGTTATTTTAGCTGTGTGCTTAGGGTCATTGTCTTGTTGGAAGGTAAACCTTCGGTCCAGTCTGAGGTCCTGAGCACTCTGGAGAAGGTTTTCGTCTAGGATATCCCTGTACTTGGCCGCATTCATCTTTCCCTCGATTGCAACCAGTCGTCCTGTCCCTGCAGCTGAAAAACACCCCCACAGCATGATGCTGCCACCACCATGCTTCACTGTTGGGACTGTATTGGACAGGTGATGAGCAGTGCCTGGTTTTCTCCACACATACCGCTTAGAATTAAGGCCAAAAAGTTCTATCTTGGTCTCATCAGACCAGAGAATCTTATTTCTCACCATCTTGGAGTCCTTCATGCGGGCTTTCATGTGTCTTGCACTGAGGAGAGGCTTCCGTCGGGCCACTCTGCCATAAAGCCCCGACTGGTGGAGGGCTGCAGTGATGGTTGACTTTCTACAACTTTCTCCCATCTCCCGGCTGCAACTCTGGAGCTCAGCCACAGTGATCTTTGGGTTCTTCTTTACCTCTCTCACCAAGGCTCTTCTCCCCCGATAGCTTAGTTTGGCCGGACGGCCAGCTCTAGGAAGGGTTCTGGTCGTCCCAAATGTCTTCCATTTAAGGATTATGGAGGCCACTGTGCTCTTAGGAACCTTAAGTGCAGCAGAAATTTTTTTGTAACCTTGGCCAAATCTGTGCCTTGCCACAATTCTGTCTCTGAGCTCTTCAAGCAGTTCCTTTGACCTCATGATTCTCATTTGCTCTGACATGCACTGTGAGCTGTAAGGTCTTATATAGACAGGTGTGTGGCTTTCCTAATCAAGTCCAATCAGTATAATCAAACACAGCTGGACTCAAATGAAGGTGTAGAACCATCTCAAGGGTGATCAGAAGAAATGGACAGCACCTGAGTTAAATATATGAGTGTCACAGCAAAGGGTCTGAATACTTAGGACCATGTGATATTTCAGTTTTTCTTTTTTAATAAATCTGCAAAAATGTCAACAATTCTGTTTTTTTCTGTCAATATGGGGTGCTGTGTGTACATTAATGAGGAAAAAAATGAACTTAAATGATTTTAGCAAATGGCTGCAATATAACAAAGAGTGAAAAATTTAAGGGGGTCTGAATACTTTCCGTACCCACTGTACTTTTAAGGACACATTAAATTGAGCAAAAGCGTCAGTAAAGACATTTATATTTTAAATAAATGCTGTTCTTTTGAACTTTCTATTTAAATAATCCTAAAAAAAAATGTATCACGGTTTCTGCAAAAATGTTAAGCAGCACAACTGTTTTCAACATTGATAATAAAAATAAGAAATGTGAATTCATATCAGCATATTAGAATGATTTCTGGAGGATCATGTGACTCTGAAGACTGGAGTAATGGTGCTGAAAACTCAGCTTTGCATCACAGGAATAAATTACATTTTAAAATATATTAAAACAGAAAGTAGTTACATTGTAGTAATATTACACAATCTTACTGTTTTTACAGGTAATTAATTATTATTATTTTATAAAAATTAATTATTTTGTGATGAAAAAAAAAACTCTCTCACTGGCCCCAGGCCCATCCGATGTTCTTTACTGTTGAGTCCTGACCCACAAAGACATACTTCATCTATCACAGTGATTTCACCTTTGCGGCAGCTGTGACTGCTGCAGTGGCTGCAATATTGAGTCCTCTCTTCCCAAACCGCATCATGGTCTCATAACTGCGGTCTTTAGCCTGGGTGATGTACTCATCAATTTCCTGTAACACACATATACGTCATGCAACACAAATCCATTACTCTGCCTTAACTCTCTGATTGGTGGAGTGTTCAGGAAACCTGTTTGAAAACTATTTTTGGCAAACCAGTTTGGAGACGCAAAAAATTAAATTGAAATTTATGGGAAAAAAATAAAAATTGTTGACTCATCTTCAACAATAGTTTGATAATAGTTTTATAGAGGTGCATCTCAATAAATTAGAATGTCGTGGAAAAGTTCATTTATTTCAGTAATTCAACTCAAATTGTGAAACTCGTGTATTAAATAAATTCAATGCACACAGACTGAAGTAATTTAAATCTTTGGTTCTTTTAATTGTGATGATTTTGGCTCACATTTAACAAAAATCCATCAATTCACTATCTCAACAAATTAGAATATGGTGACATGCCAATCAGCTAATCAACTCAAAACACCTGCAAAGGTTTCCTGAGCCTTCAAAATGGTCTCTCAGTTTGGTTCACTAGGCTACGCAATCATGGGGAAGACTGCTGATCTGACAGTTGTCCAGAAGACAATCATTGACACCCTTCACAAGGAGGGTAAACCACAAACATTCATTGCCAAAGAAGCTGGCTGTTCACAGAGTGCTGTATCCAAGCATGTTAACAGAAAGTTGAGTGGAAGGAAAAAGTGTGGAAGAAAAAGATGCACCACCAACCGAGAGAACCGCAGCCTTATGAGGATTGTCAAGCAAAATCAATTCAAGAATTTGGGTGAACATCACAAGGAATGGACTGAGGCTGCGGTCAAGGCATCAAGAGCCACCACACACAGACGTGTCAAGGAATTTGGCTACAGTCGTCGTATTCCTCTTGTTAAGCCACTCCTGAACCACAGACAACGTCAGAGGCGTCTTACCTGGGCTAAGGAGAAGAAGAACTGGACTGTTGCCCAGTGGTCCAAAGTCCTCTTTTCACATGAGAGCAAGTTTTGTATTTAATTTGGAAACCAAGGTCCTAGAGTCTGGAGGAAGGGTGGAGAAGCTCATAGCCCAAGTTGCTTGAAGTCCAGTGTTAAGTTTCCACAGTCTGTGATGATTTGGGGTGCAATGTCATCTGTTGGTGTTGGTCCATTGTGTTTTTTGAAAACCAAAGTCACTGCACCCATTTACCAAGAAAGTTTGGAGCACTTCATGCTTCCTTCTGCTGACCAGCTTTTTAAAGATGCTGATTTCATTTTCCAACAGGATTTAGCACCTGCCCACACTGCCAAAAGCACCAAAAGTTGGTTAAATGACCATGGTGTTGGTGTGCTTGACTGGCCAGCAAACTCACCAGACCTGAACCCCATAGAGAATCTATGGGGTATTGTCAAGAGGAAAATGAGAAACAAGAGACCAAAAAATGCAGATGAGCTGAAGGCCACTGTCAAAGAAACCTGGGCTTCCATACCACCTCAGCAGTGCCACAAACTGATCACCTCCATGCCACGCCGAATTGAGGCAGTAATTAAAGCAAAAGGAGCCCCTACCAAGTATTGAGTACATATACAGTAAATGAACATACTTTCCAGAAGGCCAACAATTCACTAAAAATGTTTTTTTTTATTGGTCTTATGAAGTATTCTAATTTGTTGAGATAGTGAATTGGTGGGTTTTTGTTAAATGTGAGCCAAAATCATCACAATTAAAAGAACCAAAGACTTAAACTACTTCAGTCTGTGTGCAATGAATTGATTTAATACACGATAATTCAACAATTTGAGTTGAATTATTGAAATGAACTTTTCCACGACATTCTAATTTATTGAGATGCACCTGTATTTAATGATGCAAGTTGCATTGTACCTTTTCTTTATTGGAGAGCGTGGGGTGCACAAACTTTCGGTACAGCACACTGGAGCCTTTGGTGTACGGGGACAACAGCCAGATAACAAAGGCAATCTTCAGCTCAAAATAAAATGGAAACCTGGAAAATGGGAGGGGGTCAACATTTAACAATTAATACAATAAAAGTTATATTAAATTAATAATCATTAATAAATATTGGGATGAAGATGACCATGACATTTTATCTTATGACATCAACTTACACTATATTGCCAAAAGTATTGGGTCACCCCCTTCTAATGAACAGGTTTGACTACTTTAGTAATTTCCATGAGTACAAATTTTAATGTTTAAGCATATAATGATATTCTAGGGAATTGTGTGCTTCTAATTTTAAAACAACAGTTTGGACAGGACCCTTTTCTATTCTAACATGACAATGCCTCTGTGTATAAGGCAAGGTTCAAAAAGAAATGATTGATTTAGACAGTGTGGAAGAACTTGACTGGTCTGCAGAAAGCCAAGTCCTAATCCAAGCTGAACACCTCTGGTGTGACTTTAAATGCAGATCTTGAGCCAAAAACTCATCACCAAACACCAATGACTTGTACATATGGGTACAGTCATTTTAGACACTTCCAAAACTGTTGCAACAGAGATGGAAATACAGTTTTTAAATACATGAATTATGTTTCCATCTTTGTTGCCACAGTTTTGGAAGTGCCTTTTTCTGTTCTAAAGAAGGGGGTGTCCCAATATGTTTGTCCATATAGTGTATGTACAAGTCATTGGTGTTTGGTAAAGAGTTTTTGGCTCAAGATCTGCATTTAAAGTCACACCAGAGGTGTTCAGCTTGGATTAGGACTTGGCTTTCTGCAGACCAGTCAAGTTCTTCCACACTGACTAAATCAATCATTTCTTTTTGAACCTTGCCTTATACACAGAGGCATTGTCATGTTAGAATAGAAAAGGGTCCTGTCCAAACTGTTGCTTTAAAATTAGAAGCACACAATTCTCTAGAATATCATTATATGCTTAAACATTAAGATTTGTACTCATGGAAATTACTAAAGTAGTCAAACCTGTTCATTAGAAGGGGGTGACCCAATACTTTTGGCAATATAGTGTATTTAAAAAAATAAAAATAAAAAAAATATTGTAAAATCTCCTTAGAATGACCCTCAATTTGTGAAAAATCAAATGTATATAGCAAACACAAATATATCTGAAATAGTCTAAAAACAGTATCAACAGTTGACTGACCAAGAGAGAAGCATATCTGTGATCGTCTCTGCTGTCGTAAATAACGCAAACACTATCCAGTACATCATCCATTTTACCTGAGGATGGAAACGCACACAGATGTTATAATCAAGCACGTGTGTACATGACATCAGCACGCATCAGGTCACATGTTCTTGCTGAATATAGCCTTAATGCATGACTGCATCATGAAGAAAAAACAGTCGCCACTGCATTACACTGCCAGTTATGTCTCCATCTGTACTGCCAATTAGATTAATATCCAGTTGGGTAATTATGATAAGACATCACTATGGTCATCTAAAACTGTTTTTGCATTTATAAATTCAGCTCCATAAGACAACAGAAGAATAAAGGGTTATACAATGTCCAAAGTATCTTTACTAAACATTTCTAAATGAATGGAAGGCAGTGCTCTTTGTAATACAGATGAGAGAGATGCTAAAAATGGTGTCTGAGGGAGCAAACTGCTGCCCTAGTGGTTTCCATAGCAACCAGTAACCCAAGACTCCAAGATAAACATTGTTTCTAAAATATTATATATTATTATTTATTATTATATTGGTGTTTATTCCTAAGGGCTTTCCTGAGCTACTTAGGGAGCAACCTCTTTTAAAATATATATAATTTTGCCACTTTCCATGTATAGGGTACAAAACATTTTAATTTCTTTTTTCTTTTTTTTTTTTTCTTTTTTGAAGTGCAAATCAAAATGTTAATAAAAGGGTTCAATAAAATTTTAATAAATCAAATTTTAATAGAATATAATGATTAATAATATTTGTTAATTAATTATTATTAATTAATTATTAATTAAGAATTATTAATTATTATTTGTTATTTAATTAATAATTTGTTTAGTGGCATCTTTTTTATGACTGAAGGTGAGTATCACTGATACCAATACTACTGATGTCTCTAACTTTTTTTCCTCATATTTAACCATTGACTATAGTCATTCAGCATTATGGTATAATTGAGAGCTATGAATTTTAACATTTTAAAATTTAAAAAATAACTTATAGTTTAAGTGAACTTAAAGCAATCTTCGCATAAACCTATTATAATAAATGTCATATTTACCTGTGCCCTTCAGCAATTAGGAAATATACAGAAATTGAATAAAGTTATCAAACACTAAAGTCTAAATTAATTATAGATGAATCCTTAAAGCTACAAAAGTTATTGATTTCCTTTTTTTTTTTTCTTTGATTAACAAACATCACAGCAGCTGGGTTATTAGGCACACATCACAGCATTAGTTATTTACAATGCAAAATAACATTTAATTTTTTTTTTTAAAAATGACACTTCCTAATGAGATTTTAGTGCTGTTTTGTACCCTATTCATGCTAAGTGTGTGCACTGTATTAATAAGTAAACTGTGTTGGTCCATTGTAATTATTGTAATATATATATATATATATATATATATATATATATGTGAACAACCTAAAATAAGACTTTTTTTTATTAATTGCCATTAACTGGACATCTATTAAGAGTATATTCAATCCTGCTGACTACAACATTACAAGAGAGTCAAATATCAGGCTAATTGAAGCCATACTGAAATACTCACATACTCCTTGACGTTTTTCGTCTTCACAGCCTTATAAGAGGAATAGGCTGGGTAGAGGGTCCCAAAGGCCAGGCTGCAGAGAGAAAAGACTCTTATTAATCATACAACCCAGCAGACACAGACAAGCTCATCTTACCCTCACTTCAGCATCTACAATTTCACTTGCACCATTACCTCAAGTTAAAGCACACAATTATGACACTTAAGAGGCTGCCTATTTACAGTAGGCCTTAGTGTCAAAGGTAGGATAGATATCCCCGGCTCATTCAAATCCAACCAGAAAAGAAATAAATCAGTTTATGAATCACACATCCAATATACTGGTGGCTGATCAAAATATTCAGAGCTGTTCTTCAGTGAAAAGCAAACCCATAAAACCTATCCCAGTCAACACTTGCCCTACTGTATACACACAATCATGCTTGATGACGTTACCGAAAGCAAACAGTTTGAATCTGGGAGCCATTAAAAGTGAATCATTTATGAAAGGGAGTCGGAGTGCATTGAGACGGATGTACACACAAAGGTACCAGATTAGACGCAGATGCCCTGCATGTGCAGCATGCACTCAGACACGTGCTCTCGTTCTGTCACGCTCCCACACACACAAACATGCCATTTTGTGCTGATGTGACAAAAGCTGAACGTTCTGCAGTGGCAGATCCAGTAAGATGTCAGGATACGGGACAGACCACACCTACCCACTGAATGCACTGCAGACAGCTGGCATGAGTGCGTCCCTATCACTCGGTGTTCTGTGGCTTCCATTGCTTTTTCATGGACTGCACAATTTTGAGATTTTGGGTTATTTGGCTTTCCATATTGCTTTTCCATATGGCTTTCCAATATTGTTTTAGAATAGTGAGGGGGGGAAAAAACCATCCAAAATGCTTCAAGTTTTTTCCAAATTTTCCAAAATTTATTGCACTGCACCTGTAGATTTTAATTACAATACATATGTTTAAAGGCCAGTTCTCAAAATGAGCTTTTTCTCATACACTGAGCCAAAAATCTCCATTTCAGCAGCGCTTACAAACACCAAACTTTACAGCTTTATTCATATCAATATTCTGAAGGTTTTTCCAGAGGGCAACACACAATATATTGTGTATTAATAATATAATTTGTAATATAATTAATAATATAATTTGCCTCATTTTACATCATTTTTATTCCTAAAAACCACAGTGGATTTTTCTGGCTCATTTATGGAGTGATGAAATTAGATCCATAATGCCCTCTGTCAAAAAATAATAATAATAAAAAAAATAAATAAATCTTTGACTCTAATAGGTCAACAAAATAAAATGGGAATTTTGAATGTGGCTTTATTTAATGTTCAGATTTATGTTCTGGAATGTATGCAAATTAGTGCATATTTAATTTGCATATATAAACATACCATTTCAGAAAACTCATAATACAAAAAAAGTTTGCAATTCTTAATTAATAGAGCAAATGGAGAAGTATAGTGATATCTATTAGTTGCATTTTTTTTTACACTATTCACCTGGGGCGTCCTGCCTTTAAAACATGGTTGTACTTATGGTGCATTATATTCTGTAAATGCATATGTTCATATAGACTGTGCATCATGTGTAATGCATAATGAAGCATGAGGACAGCGAGGCAGACCACATGCCCTCTGTGCCATTTGTTAGCCCGACTCCCATAATGTATCTGTTCGCCACAGTTAAAGCCACAACAAAGAGCATTCCATAAGATTCAGCAAAACCACGATAATGATACCTGATGTTTGTTTCTAATGGCCTAGATCCAGGCCAACAAAGTCATAACAACGAATTCAACCTCTCCCATTTGTGCAGTCTTTGGAATAATATGACCTGCACATGCATTGTGGGCAAGGCCTGAGCGTTTGATGTGATCAGTGAATCAGGAAGTTAGTAATCCGAGTTGGCAGACTGGGTATGATCCAATGCGAATCAAAGTCACCTGACTGTAAATCCCACTAGGAACCCATCTGAGACCCAAACATAACAAATGTGTGAGTCATATGGACCAGATTGGCCTCCTTTACATTACATAACATTACCAGCAGGGACAAATCAGCTAGGCAGGTAGTCCTTCTTACAGAAAAACCCTCATCAACCCATCTCAGAAGTCTCAGGTTATAGTTAGTGATTTAAAAATGGACATTTGAAAGTATGATGACATCAGCATATAGAGGAAATGATGTGATGGGTGCAATATACACAACAGCTGTTATGCATAAAACCTGCCAATATGTTTTTAAGCCAAAACCATATTGCTTATTCTCTATTGATGTGTTTGGTACATTAAGACACAATATCATACATAGGGCATTTTGCTCTAGGTGCACAAAACCATGCAACACAAATGATGAACCCCCGTCTAGATGAAGTCATCGTTTTGTTTTATTATTTTAACCCTTTATGTAATTTATACGAGTAGCTGAATTAATTTCAATCCTTCTAAATTTTAATAATAAAGCATTTTAATTTAAGAATTAGCCATTGAGAAGAGTCATGCATCCGCAGCAACACACAACACAAACACGCGCGCGCGCGCGCGCGCCGCATAAACACTCACACCACCATCCGCGAAATGATCCACGACACCATCTTGATCTCTGCGAGGGCTTTTCCTTATTTCAGTCGATTATTCAACATCTCCATTCCGACTGCAGGAGTGATGCTGAATATCAGGAGGAATCCCAGCAGATCTCGTGTGTCTGTGTAGCAGTGAGGATGAAGCGGAGCCGCTGCATATGCGCTCAGTCAGCCCGCGTCTCTTAAAGGGACAGTGACAACTTTACACCTGCTCGGTTATTAAAAACAAACATTCATTTATGTGTTTCATTGCTGCCCTGACATGTATTTGACATGGTGTCCATAGCTTCCGTCAGAACAGTACTGTACATACTTATTGTTACTTCTGTAAAAATTGTATCTGATGTATCTTTGAAAGAGTATTGTCAGTCAGTTTTTAAAAGCTTTTATTTGAAGCTCAAAATTTAGTCCAGAAGTATTTATCTTAAGGTCTTTTTTTTATTTTACTATAATATCTGTGGCCTGCTGACCTTTATATTTATGTGAACTGTTGGGTTTAAAGTAATGTGCAATGTTTTGTAGAACTGAAACTTTTATAAATATATTATCAGCTCAAAAAGCTACACAGCATTTGTGTTTTTGTACACTGATAGCACATAAAGCTGCTTTCTGGTGTACAAATACATGTAGATGTAAGATATAATATATCTTTACACATTTTAATATTGTAATATTACTGAAGACAACATGCTAGAAAACAGGTGCTTGTGAGAATGTGCTGTCATAGACTATGACAAAAATCAGTTATATGATTTATATCAATAGCCATTTACTTGATAATGATCTCTGGTATCACACAAACACACAAAACAAAGAAATATATAATGAAGCAAGATTTTAAAACCTCTCATAAAAACTAGCCTGTGGCATCATGATAACAGAATTCATAATGATACCTGGTATTCCTCTTAATGTCCAAAACACGGGTAATACACAGACAATGAGGTTTTTTACTCCACTACTCTGAGCCATTCTTGCAAAAAACAGCTAAATGTGTAAAGTAAAGGTCACAAAAAATGTTGTAGTGCATCACATTACATCAGATTTAAATTTGCCCAAATATTTTGAGGGCTACTGCACAAATGAAACAGCTGACATTATGTTTTCTTATCTAATCAATCAAATAATCAATTAACACTTAAGTGCTGTGCTAAATCTTTGTTAAAAATATTTAAATTATCTTTAAATAATAATATATTTATACAATAATATACTACACATTTTGAACCACACAAAGATTAATAAATAAAACAGGTAAAAAAAAAAAAAAGTACAATTGTGAAATATTTTGATGAAATAGGCTTTTGACCTAAAACTTCTATACACACAACAAAATTTATCATTAGACATTGTTTTAATGCATTGTTTTAATTGTTTCATGCATTGCTATAATGTAAGTTTTATGTGTTTGCATTTTTTATGTAGTTACAAAAGATGAAATTCCGAATAAAAACATTTGAACACAGAATCTGAGTTCTATTTGAGCGCTTATGACATCATAGAGGAATTTAGAACGTGCCGCGCGACTAAATAAAGCGCGAAACTCACTGCTCACGAGTGTGTTATCAACAGTGTTCACCGTGAGTTTGCAGTTGTTGATAGTGTTTTATCGAGTTGATTATGGGACAGCGAATATCTGGTGGAGGGAGGAGGTGAGTGTGTCAATCCCCGAACAACACTGACACCCAGCGACCAGAAGCTCCATCCTCGAGCTGAAGAGACGCCTGTGGCCATCGCTGAGGAGAGAAAGGAGAGAGGGGGACACAAGACTAAGAAGAAGAGGCAGAAAAAGAGCAGGTTTCGGAGGTTTGCCTCTGTATTCTGTTGTTTGTCTCCCCACAAATCCACCAAAGCTCAGGGTGAGCAGGTGGAGCAGAGTGAGGAGGAGCAGGACACTGATGAGGCCCATCCAGGAGCTGCACTGATGGTGAATGATGAGCTCTGAACATTTAACATCACCATCACATTATACAAATAAAAATAAATGAGTTTTTCCACTACATGTGATAAATGTTTTCAAAACTATTTCAAGTAACCAGAACTTCCCCTAATAAAATGAGTATGCAATACTTTATAGATATAATTTGATTAAAGCAAGCTTTTGGTTGATATTGCTCACTTTAGATCAGACTTCTCTACAGGACGTCTTCTGCTCTGTAGAGGACAACGATCATCAGGAGCCTCCGTCCAGTGCTCCTGAAGTCCCCCCCACTGCTGAGGACCAGCAAATGGAGGACGTCCCGCCTCAAGATCAGGACAGTCCAATGCAAAATAACTGGAGGTGGCTTTGACAGTCATGGCCAATCAAGGCCCCCGCTGTTGCCACATCATAGAGCTGCTGGACTGACAGGACCATCCCGACCAGTACATCATGGTCTTAGAGCATCCCTCTGCAATTTTTTTGGTTTGATAATCAGCATATGGGCATTAGCTTCTTTATGTTACTTTTCAATAACCGTCTGCTCCCTTATGAAATATGTTTGTGTAATTTGTAATTGTGTTTCAGGTGCTGTAGGTCGTGGTGAAGAGGGTCAGTCTTGCGTCTGGTGGGCCGACACAGGTGACCCCTCCATCTCTCCAGCCTTAGCGTCTTGCAGAACTACTCGCCTAGGGATGTGAGTTGTAAATAGTTAATTTAGTTTTAGTAATATTATTACTAATGGAGTCACCCAGAGCATCCCAGAGCTCTCTGTCAAGCCCGCTCCACAAGTTCCTCTCACTGACGCTCCAGAGGTTCCTGCCGCTGGCGTCCAGATCCCAGAGATCTGTGTCACGGTGCATCAGGGGTTTCAGTCATTGACACAGAGCTCTTTCATTCAGCCGCCTTTGAAGCTGCTGAGGCTCCACAGAGTTTCCTGGCTCAAAAGTCCCAAGATACCCTTTCCTGGTTCCAGAGGTCAATTACACTGGATCTCCAAAGGTTCCTGCCACGGGCAACCGGGTCCCGAAGATCAAGGGCACTCCAGAAATCACTCTGAATGCCATCCTAAACACTGCTGCTCCAGGACCTTCTGAGGCCAGAGTCACAGGCACTACAAATGTTACTCCACAGGGTACCTTTTAAGAGCTCCTCTGGTCCCAGAGCTGAAGGTCCTGGACTGAAGGTTCTTGCTGTTGCTTGAACCCCAGAAGAGGTTCCTGACCTGATCGACCGGGTCACACTGACACCCGCCATGTCCAATACAAAATTTCCTCTCATGATGGGAAAGAACAGCAAAGTAGTTCCAATCAAGGCTGTCTCAGTGTTTGTGGTCGTATCCTCAGCCAGATCTGGTGTTCAAGTACTTCAGAGCTCCTCTCTCAACCTCCCTGCTCCCAGAGGATCCTGCTAAAGCTGCTCTGGTCCAAGAAGATCCTGTCACAGCTGCATCAGAGGATCCAGTGTTTCCTGTCACTGCTGTGATTCCTCCAAAAATATATTACACCTGTGTGCTGCATTAAAAAGACTTTGTGATTGTGAAAATTCACAAAAATGTGTTTTAATGGGAAAACATGATAATCTTGAAATATTAACCATTCCTTCAGTTCCTGAGAGGTTAAGACTCTCGTTTTACCAGTTTATATTCATCACTTTCAATGTTAATTTGAATAATAAACGCACCAGGTAAGTAACATCTTAGAAAAGAAAAAACAAAAATGTTGGTTGCGATCTAGGGCAACCTCTGCCATCCACCGACCCACCTTGAAGGCGCCGCCGTATTTAATTTGACAATGTCCCCTGGGGTCCCTAATGCTAAACCCCCCAGCTCAAATCTAATCTAAAGTATACCGTCCCCCTATAAGCCCGGTGTGGCATGTGAAGCCAGAAACCCTTGTAACCAGCACCTATGAAGTGACGCTCTATGTTCATAGCCGATCTCAGTGACATCACACAGACAAGCATCTAATTGAAGCATTCTGTGTCTCTAACTGCAGTACAGTAAAGGTAAGTGACTAGCCCAAACAGACAGGACACTCGTACTTTTGAGTTTTCTCAACACTGACTATTGAATGAGGATTAATTGCAAAGACTTGTCTATTCTCAGTTCCTCTCAAACACATTTCTCATGATTTACAGCCATGCTAGTCCCTTGTATCTTCTCTATTATCTTTTTTATTATGCTATATATATATTAAAATAGAAAAATGATTTTGTCTCGTTTCATTTGTACAGCAATATATTCAGTCATGTCTGGCAAATACATGACTTTTTAGAAGTTAGTATAGCAGTCTGGACTATTCATATTTCAGTACTTGTGGTAATTGATTTAATTTCTGTGTGTGTGCGTGTATGTATGTGTGTGTTTCTTTTCTTTACGGAAGCACTAGCCAAAAGTTATTTGATAAACACTGATTACAGCCAAAGTTCCCCTTTTGCATCAAGAAAAATCAAAGTAAACAGACAATGTTTCAAAAGCTTTAGTTTATTGCAGTGTCATCCATGAACCACAAAATGTCTTATAAAATAAAATAGTAAGCATTAAACAAATAGATAGCTAAGAAATTCATTGTGTAATTTCCAAACAACAGGGCCAAATCATGTCTTGTAAACATTTATTTTGGAAAAAAAAATCATACACACTGCTAAGATCAATATATATATTGGTACATATTAATAACCAGTAGTTCTGCAGAACTGGAATTGTTGATTCTTGAATGACGTTCCTCAAAGCCAGTCTAACGCTTGTCAGTGAAATATTACCTAAATGGCATATTACAAAAAAAGCAAAGAGCATGTTTTCATCAAAAAAAAAAGGAACTTAAAACTAAAAATAAAAAACTTTGGTCTAGTTCCCTTCCATGCTCTTGTCCACCTCTCCTGAAAAAGTTGGCGGGAATCTTTTAATCAATTTAATTACTGTTGACCCCCATCTTAACTAAAAGCTCTCCTTTATTGAAGAGCACAAAATGAATGTTCTCTCTAAGAAGGAAACCCAGTGCTCATTTTTGTTTGTTTTTTTCACAGAAGTCATAAAGAAACCTTGTTGAAGGCCTTTTAAATGATTCATGTCAGCTTATATCACCAGCTCTCTGAACTGTCCAACAAATTCTAAACGCTGAGAAAAAGAACAGACTTTTTAAATACAGAGAAAAGGATTGTAAAACTAAACAATGCTCTTGTAACACTGATGAAGCAGCATCTTCATCCTACCAAAACGCTGAGACTTTCCATTATAAACAGCTTGTTTTGTGAGAACACTGGCCACATCCAAACCCAAATCTCACCCACCCCGAGACCCAATCTTTTTCGGTGACTTCTCCACCATCAGTTCAACAACTAAGAGCGGCCTATCTTAGGCTCATGGGCTTTTAGTGTTCCCACAGCATCCTTCACGGCATGGTAGATGATGTTCTTCACCTGTCAATGACGGAAATACAACATTCAGAAAATACAACAAATCAGTGGTGGGCAAGCATTAATGCTCAGACAAATATTGAACTATTGCTTTGGTGCTCCACAGAAGAGATATATCAGGTTTGCAATGACATATAGAAATACCTGCAGCTTGTCTTCATGGTTAGTGTGAGTGGTGGAAAGGTGGCGAAACTCCTGCGTCAGTCTAAAACAGTGCTTCACATGCTCAGGAGAAACAAAGTCCTCTGCAACCTTGATACAGCTATACAGGTTGTGCACCTGGGAAAACCAAGATGAGAAAATTAGTATGTATGTGTCAGGTAGGGATATGCATTATGTATTGTCTACAATAATATCTTGATTGTTACTTTAACAATGTCTCACTTTGCCCAAAAAAAAAAAAAAAAAAACCACACACGCTTTGAGAGGTCTGTAGCCTAGTAAAATGACTCCAAAATTCAATATATAGGGTATAAGTACAGCAAAAACACCAAAATTTTGAAATATTTTCACTATTTTTACTACTATTTTACTATTTAAAACAATAAAAATAATATATTTTAAAATATAAAAATATTTTAAAAATGAATTTTTAGCATCATTACTCCAATCACATGATCCTTCTGAAATCATTCTAATATTCTGATTTGCTGCTAAAAAACATGTATTATTATTATTATTATTATTATTATTATGCTGAAAACAGCTGAGCAGAATTTTTTCAGGTTTCTTTGATGAATGGAAAGTTAAGAACAGCATTTATCTGAAATAGAAATCTTTTGTAACATTATAAATGTCTTTATCATTACTTTTGATCAATTTAAAGCATCCTTGCTAAATAAAAGTATTAATTTCTATAATTTCTTCCCCTAATTTTGATTGATCACAGGAATAAATTACATTTTAAAATATATTTGAATAGAAACTATTTTAAATAGTACCAATATTTCTAAAATTTACTGTTTTTGCTGTACTTTGGATCAAACAAATGCAGGCTTGGTGAACAGAAGAGACTTCCTTAAAAAAACATTAAAAATCTTACTGTTCAAAAACTTTTGACTGGTAGTGTATAGCAATATCACAAGCAAGTGCTGTCTTTCCAAATATCTACACGATTGCAAATGTAATAGTAATCTTATACAACAGTTTAATAAACAAGTAGTTAGTATTGTGAATTACATTTTAGATACAATATTGTCTGTTTCACCAATGAAAACCGTTCCAACCAAAGCTGCAAAAGAACTGTTGTGCATCTCCAAGCAACACACAATGGTGCTTGAATCAGTGTTTTTGAACAGATCAATGATTCAATGATCCATTCATAAAGACAGCCACCTGCTAAGCTCCTGAATTTGAACAAATTGCTAAAATTAATGACTCACCGACTCATTTATTACCAACTGGCAGTTTTAGTTTCATAAAAATAACAATAAGTATTCAATCTAAAATGCAGTGTAAATATATCTAAATAATGCTTGATGCAGCTTGTGCGCTACTTCTGCAATGAAAAAATGGATTTTGTTGATATTTATTTTATTTGATTGGTAACAGCCTACAGTGTCGTCTTATTCTAATTGAATTCAATGATTAAAATGTAAGAACTTAACATAAACGTGCATCATCTAGAAAATGTCCTTAAGGTAAAAATGACCCAGGAAATAAGCTGGCAAATATCAGCCCTTAATGAAAAGGTTAATTTCTGTCACTGCTGTGAAATGACCGATACAAGAAATATCAAAATCTTTGGTCAACCAGTCAAGGTACCAGCACAAAAACACACTCGGCTAAATATCGTCTAATTATTGTTATTGACAAAATTCGAGAGCTATTACTGAGCTATTATTTTTCTGTATATAGCACACCCCTAGTCTCAAGTACATGACCTTGAACTGAACTCAGATGGTGGACATCATTTAAATAACCAACCTGATGTGGTGCTCCAGCTGGGATGAACACGGCATCTCCCAAAAACTGCACAATGGACCAGCCCTGGACTCCATACTCCTCATACAGCCTGCGACGCAGCGTCTGATCAAGGTACCAGCTTTGGTCATGGATAGGATCATGGTCTGGTGGGTTCTCCTGACCTTGTTCCTCTCCAACCTGCAATTAATAGGTGAAATGAACTTTAGAAATTCAAACCATATTAAAACATAGAAAGTAAACCTGAAACGTTGTAATCCTCAAAGGCATATGGGTTTGGAACCAAATGAGTGTCTTTATTTTGGATAAACTATTGCTAAAGCAATAACAGCCAAAGTCATCCTTTCACCTTTCGCAGGAGCTCGCGGATCTTCTCAGCGTCTTTGGCGGCGTAGATGTGCCAGAGAGCTCCAGGTTTCTCCTTTGCCTCATAGACTCTTCTCTTAGTCATGTCATCCACATCTCCCTCTTCAATGGTCTGCATCACCTCTACAGTAATAACAGGTCGGTCAGTAAACACACACACAATCATAACTTGTGTAAACGTCTTTATCTTTTCTATAAAACAGTGCACTAGAGCTGAACTATTGATATTGATTGTTAGAGCCTTGTTTCTACACAGGGTCTCCAAGCATTAGTTGGGCAACTACACTATGGCCATCAAAACTGAGAGTAGATATTTAATCTTTTAAAGTTTAAAAACTGATAACAGTTACTAAGCAATAGGGCTGTCAAAATGAAGGTTCATTCAAAATGTTTAACACTGTCATTTAAGCAATGCTGTTAACATTATCAATTTATCTGACAGTTTCATTCATGTATTTTTAACCACATGCTGCCTCTCTCTGCCCTCTGAAGATGCCAGCAAACCCAAACACAAAATGACTGACAGGCAGAAAGCATTTATGAATTTTTTAAACAAGTTCTGCCACCCTGACACCTTTTCTGTTGTTTAGGACTGTCACAGGCACAGATGTGACCAATCTCAGTGATATTGTCACTGCAAGAAATAATAATTTATAGGACATTTAGTTACTCACACACGTGCAAAACACTTAAACATAATCAGGCAACAGAGAAAGTTACACAAGATTAAGTCCACACAATGTGGGAAAATTGTTACATTCATTTTTGCAGATTACACAAATATTTCACAATGTGTGGTACTACCAAGCACAAATATGTTTTGACTTTCTGTCTTAAGAAGGAACTGAACTACAAGGAATTTGAGATTAACTGCAATGAAATATTTTAATCTATTGACAGCCTTACTAAACAAGCAAGCAAACGGAGGAAAGAGGCTGAATAAGGGGTAAGGCAAGGATCAATCCTGCAGGGTCTGCTCAGGAGTTGTAAAAAGAATATACATCAAAAATATAATAATCACAATGAACTGCTCCAGTACCCCAACACATTTTGGTATGGGGAAAAAAATGACCACACAGTTTCCTGAAATAAAAAAGGTGACAAATTCCAATTCATGTTTTTTTTTTTAAACATTTAAAAGAATGAATGACAGGATATGAAGGTCCATCACCAACCACTGAAGAGCATGGAAGTAAAAAAAAAAAAAAGCTTTCCTATAGCAAATAAGAACTATTTAAAGGGGTCATAATGTTAACCTAAAGTTGAACTCCAAATGTTCAACAAATCAGTTTAAGGTATGAACTAGATTAACCAGTTAACTGAAACTAATTAGCTCAATAGAGTGATCCGTTCGATCCAGTTGCAGTGGTTCTCAAGTTAACAGCTCACTGGAAGGTCTGGGTCCGTTCCTGAGACAAAGGCTATCATACAGTTTCAGAAGACTTGGAATATACTGAACAAGGCCGTGACAAACTAAGCCAATGTTGGGCCGTCACGGAGTATTAGTCAGCCCATCTTCTGCAACTTTAGCATTAGTCGGACCCCCGTCAGCAGCTTTTTGACCAGTTGAGCATGTTTAATCAGTGGCAAAGCCCATCAGTGAGAGAAATCACTGTTCAGCTAAGTGAACCAGTGCACAAGCAGAAAAACAAAAGAAAAACTGAAGACACTATTCATTTTTTCATCCTCATCTCATCTGTGATGATTTTCACTCAACCTGCCTGGTGTAAAAATGGAATAGTAAACTGGTGTGCTTTGTTTACAGTGTGTATATATGCAGTCCTAGTTCTTCCGAATTTCGAATATTCTAATTTAAAATAAAAACGTTGCATTTGAATTTTAGGTCTGCATTAAGGCAGCCTTACCAGTGGCGCACAAGATGCGATGACTAAGTAAGTGTCGTTGCATTTTAATGTTTTTGTTAGCCTATCCAGTTGGAGCCACTAGATGCGGCGCTGCTGCGTTGTTGATTCAAAATATTTCAGAAAAAGAGAACAATGCGGAGATCTTTCATACAAAATGCATATTTTGCGCATTTTCTAGAGGAACATCTATCACTGTTGCACTCGCTTCTCGCACAAAAGAGCCGCATGTTTAGAAAGCCATTTAAAATTAATATTCAACGTTTAAAAACTCTTGAGACTCTATGGCGGGGTTTTTTCCCATCCCACTGCATCTCATGATTTTAAATGAAAAAAGTATTGTGTGATTGGCCTTCGGCCCTTTGTATTAACTATGCATACATACATACATACATACATACATACATACATACATACATGATGCCGTTTTGTTTATAGTTGTTTAAGCAACTTAATTATATTTGGTTTAGAAACATTATTCATTTTGAAACATTATGCACTTTTTTCACAGATAGTTATTTTATTGCTTTGAATTTGGGGTGGGCAATATGTAAAAAAATATCATATCACGATTTTTTTTTTTTTTTTTTTTTTAAATATCACGATTCACGATTTTATCACGATTCTTTGTCATGTTGGTTTTACTATTTTACAAGTTGTCTGAGCATTACAGCCAAACTAATTTTCCTATTATAAAGACAAAGCCTTTCAAGGTAACAAAAAAAAGGAAAAAAAAAGAAAAAGTAGTCAGATATTTAGGCCAAAGTGGGCGAAGATAAAAATCTTTGTCATTTTATCTTTCTTATTAAAAAATAAGAACAAAGGTACACATACAAATACACATAATATACAAATAAAACAAACAGTGCTTTATTTTCAGGTACAATAGGTGTATTTAGCAGGAGCATTCAAGAAATTGAATGAACAAATATAAAAATAAAACTATATAGACTGATTCCTAAAGCAACTGTATTCAAGTTTTTCAGTCAAGAGTAGTGGGTGATTTTTCTCTTTGCGTTTTGTTGTTTTATTAACGTTAAAGGAATAGTTCACCCAAAAAAAAAAAAAAAAAAAAAGCGTTTTATTTTTATACCATCATTTACTCAAAAGTAGTTTTAAACCTGAGTGAGTTTCTTTCTTCTGCTGAAGAAAAATGCTATTTTGAAGAACGTGGGTAACCAAACAGTTGGTGATCCACAGTGACTTCCATATGATTTTTTCTTACTATTAAATTCAATGTGGACCAGCAACTGTTTGGTTACCCACATTCTTCAAAATATCTTTTGTGTTCAGCACAAGAAAGAAATTAATACAGGTTTGGGACAACATGTGAGTGAGTAAATAATGACAGAAATTAAATTTTAGGGTGAACTATCCGTTTAATGACAGTCGACAGCATGTTTAGTTCTGTCCCTTTAAGACCTGCACGCATCTAATATACAGGCACATATCCATTTTTCTCTCAACTGTTTGCTTTCATTTTAGACATAACCAACTGAGTCTATATGTAAACCTTATGTGTTTTGACAGTATTAGCACAAAAGATAACTTAGTTTAATAACCAAGCACTGTTTGACAGGGTTTTAGTGTGCGCGCTTCTGGTGTATGGACATCAGACCAGCGCGCGAATGAAATGTATAACCAGCAAGGCTTGTATGCAAATAAAATACTTTTGCGATCGCGAATAAGTGCAGTGTCCTGTCTGAGTAACTCTACCGCTGTATGTCGTGACGAGGCGCCAGAACTCTAATTGATAGAATGTGCACTGTAGCACGATACTATGATCGAGCAGATCGTGGAGAGATTTTTATTGTCCACGATCAAAAATCGTCATATCGCACACCCCTACTTTGAATATATGTGCATTAGTAATATTTTGCTTGATGTGCCCTCTTGTGGCCTCAGGAGAGAAGCCAAAAGATTTTTCACCCTAACTGAAATGATGCCTTTTAAATTCGAATTTGAATTGATCATATTTAAGTACAAAATTTGAATTTCAGCCATTTTGACAGCCCTACCGGTTTCGTCTTCAATCGAACGCATCAAACTTATATTTGAAAAGAACCAAAGAAATTGTGATTATATGACCCCTTTAAAATAACTCAAGATCTGAAGGGGCATCAGCACAGTGTGATGTAACAAAAAACACTATGGTCACTATGTTTTGGTGTCCTGGGAAACTCTGAATGGAGTTTACAAATTGGCGCACTGAGTTCACAAACCGTTGCACAAATTGGTGTTTTATAATGAACCATCAACATAAATAATATACCATTTAATGTAAAGAGTAGTAAGAGATGGGTTAAAGCAATGGGAGTGAAGAGCAACAGAGAGCGAGAAAAGTAGGAGGGCATGCCTAAGGTGAGACAAATGAAAAAAATGCACAGACCTTTGAATCCAGCGAGGTCTGCTTCTGTGAATGAGAAATGGTGCCACAATCAAAAGTAGTAAGACCCCAAGAGCACAGGCCACCCTAAAGGCCTTAAAGGGATAGTTCACCCAAAAATGAAAATTTGATGTTTATCTGCTTACCCCCAGGGCATCCAAGATGTAGGTGACTTTGTTTCTTTGGTAGAACACAAACAAAGATTTTTAACTCAAACCGATGCAGTCTGTCAGTCATATAATGTCAGTTAATGGTACTCATGGCTTTCAGAGAAAAAAAAAAAAAAAAAAAATACACAGACAAAACCAAATTAAACCATGCGGCTCATGATGATACATTAAGGTGTAAAGACACGAAACGATCGGTCTGTGCAAGAGACTGAATACTATCTACAATCTCAATTAGGAGTGTCAATGGTCCATTTGAGAGATAGGTGGCGGTAATGCACTTATTAAGTCTGCGATCTGCCGTAAAGCAAGAAGAAGAAGACTTGTCACACGCCGGCTGTTGTGAACAAACTCAGGACAGCTGGACCGGGTGGCAGATCAGAGCTAAACAAAACGATATAAATACTGTTCAGTTTCTTGCACATACCGATCGTTGAGTGTCTTTACACCTCAGTGTATCGTCACGAGCTGCAGGGTTTAATTTGGTTTTGTCGGTGTATGTTTTTTTTTTTTTCTCTCAAAGCCGTGAGTACCATTGACTGACATTATATGACTGACAGACTACAACGGTTTGAGTTAAAAATCTTCGTTTGTGTTCTACCGGAGAAACAAAGTCACCTACATCTTGGATGCCCTTGAGGTAAGCAGATAAACATCAAAATTTTCATTTTTGGGTGAACTATCCCTTTAACTTCGTCCGACTCACTGGCCTGTGAGCGGTTCGGACACTATAAGGGTGTAGCTGGGTTTTTGGTAAAGCTCATATATTTTTTTTTACTATGAGAAACCTCAGTCAGAGCAGACACCATATTTAATTGATACCATTGAAAATGCAGCTGTAAAGGAAAGACATTCAATATGTCGTACTGATCATAAACAACACTGTACAACATCTTGATTGACCTTTAACTGTACCTCATCAAATACAGCTTCTGCGCTTACTAAGGTCTACAGGGTGTAGGGATGCTCATTTTAACCGGTTAACCGTTGACCGACCGTAAGAATTTTGACCGATTATTACAGTCATTTAAACGGTTTAAAAAGTTTAAAAATTTAGAAATAGGCCTAATGCCGAAGCGAAATGTTTACAAACATTATAATAAACACTCTAAACATAGCTAGGCTATTTAAGTTCCCCTCACTCCACAACAAATCCTTTCAATTAACAGTATTTAGAAAAGAACGAGAATTAAAAATATAAGAAGCTACAGGTATAGCTATATGAACGACAAGCCAAAAACGAACTCATTTAGGCTAAAATGAAACAAACCAATGTTGAGTCTCTCATTCGACAAAATCAAATGTTTCCGTATTTGAATGCCAAAATATTATTTATTATGCAGCCTACTTCACTGGCGTTCCAATATCCATGTAAAACAAAATGTTTTGCATAACATCACGGCGATACGGTGATAATGCTTAACGGCACAGATTTTACTACATTTTTAAACTGAGCAGTGTGGGGTTTTTTTTCCATATGTTTGACTGACTGTATTTTATTATGATAATGAACGGGCTGCATTATTGTCAAGGTAGCAAAGTTTAACTGTGCGCACATGCGGCGCCAGCGCAATCATTCGAATTTTTTCCTTCTAACAGTGGAAGCAACTATTCCTTTTAGTCATAAAGATAATCAGAATTGTAAAAGGTTTGCTTTTATTGGTGTACATTCACAATACAAACGAATCTTTGTGCTTTTGTAAAATAGGCCTAAAGAAAAATAGGATGCTGCTTTCTGCCATCGTCGTTTCCTTTCGCGCAGCACAAAATTGAACCGAAACTCTGCATACTAGGCTACTTGTTGCACAGTTTTTCCTTTCGTTTCTTAAATTATTTTTTAAGCAAAAATCTATTTCTCATATAGGCTTATTTATTCGTTAGGCTATATATATTCTCTGCTCGCAGAAGCGCTGCAGGTGCATGATGTGATATGACCATGTGAATCCTCACGTTCTGTTGTTTGCTGCTTTTTGCGCACGTAAAATTAATCCCCAGAAAAAAAATGTTAGTAGGCTATTTTTAACGGGTCACAGACACTTACCCTTTCTAATTTAATTCAATTCTAATTTAAAATAATCTTGTCGGTTAACGGTTAATAATTGTCGGTTGGGAGAAATAACCGAAATGAACATCCCTAACAGGGTGCCATGTTGGCCTCTAAGAAACTTCCTCTTAAGGGAGGCTTGCAATTATTATTCACTGATTTAACTTTGTAACACAAAGTTAGGGGTCTGAATACTTTTGCAAGGCACTGTATCTATTTTTTTCTATTTTAATGCCAGTTTCCTATCCAAAGGTTTCATCTATGGGTGGAATCTCTATCATTCACACATTAACTAATTTATTATTATTAACTAATAATAACTAATTAACTAGCTTACACTTAAAGGAATAGTTCACCCAAAAATGTCATCATTTACTCACCCTCATGTTGATCCAAATCTGTATGACTTCTGGATTCAGAAAACCATGAGGGTGAGTAAATGATGACAGATTTTCATTTTTGGGTGAACTATCCCTTTAAGGACAGGAAGTGTTTTCGGGGAAATTTAAAAGCTTGTGACGACTGTGTGGATTTTTAAATTTTCATTGAAACCAATATAAACAATAATACATGTCATACAGAATTTTAACTTTTTACCTTATGTTTTTTTTTTTTTTTTTTTTTTTTAAGAAAAACAGACTTCAAAATTACTCAAATTCCACCTCACATCCTTATACAGCACAGGGGCAAAAAAGTATTGAAGACTAAAAGTTATACATTATAATGAACAAAAGAAAACTGCAGCAATATCTATGAACAGAAACAATAGCTTAATTAAATTTGCTACAAAAATCAACAAGTGTTGTATTTTGAAATCAAATTGCTGCATCAAAATACACACACAGACACAAAACCCTTAAAACAGAAACAAAAGCTTAATGCTTACTATTTTCCTGGTCACTGTCTCCTTCTGGGATGCCCACATACACCATTACGTTGACTGCATCGGATACGTCCAGATGCAGGTTAGTGGTACCGACCCTCCTGTCTTCTGTAGAGATAAGACCTGGGAGGGACAGGGCAATGGGAAGAGGTTAAAGAGCTGTCAGTGTATTCCTCATAAACAGTAGTGAGGATATTGAATGCAGATCCCTTACCATAGGCATTGTACATTTTAGGACCCAGATCTGGCCGAACAAAGAAGTTTGGAAGACGAGAGGCCAGGTTGAGACGGCCATCTCTCTTTGTGTACTCTGGCAGAGGAAGGTTCTCCATGAGATCATCGAACCTGCAAATAGGGGAACATAAGTAAGCTAATTCATAAGCTGCCAAACACACTGATTGCTCCCAAGCTAAGATGCCATAGATAGCGGTTGACCGATCTGTTGCCAAGGCCGATATATAGGCCGATATTTGACATTTTTTAATTATCAGTATCGGCCAATAATTTTTTTCTGTTTGGCCGATATGTCAGAAGTGGAAACTTTTATCTTGTCAGTGCACAGGATTTTTATTTTGTAGAATGTCTGAGTGCACAGAGCTCCCACTGTCCGACTTCAACAGTTCACGGTCTCTGTTTAACAGTTCTGACTAATAAATTAGAACTTCTAAACAAAATTAGTTAAGAGTTTATGAAAAAGTATTATAGCATTTGCTTTTCTATTATTAATAATAAAGGCAAACAGTGTAACGCTTTCTCATCTACCATCAGCATTCAGCAAATATGCATTTCATTTTTAAAAGTCTGAATATCTAATAGACATTTAATGTCACTAACCTTGCTGTGCTATTTCCAGTTTGCTGCTATGTCATATTCATGTCATATTCATTATGTGATGTATGTAAAATTAGTGATAACTAGTGCTGCACAATATACCGGAACTAAAAACGTATCGCAATCAGCGTTGGGGAAAGTTACTTTTAAAAGTAATGCATTACAATATTGCATTACTCCATAAAAAGTAACTATTTGCGTTAGTTACTTTTTATGGAAAGTAATGCATTACGTTACTTTTGCATTACTTTTTGTCACTTGGACTGGGCTTGCTTGTTTTTTAATAACAAAAATTATCATTTTTGGCAACTGTAAGGGCCCTTTCGCACCAAAAGTTAAATTAATAAGCCTCAAGCTGAAGGGAGTGCCTCTGCACTTACTCCCAATATCTCTCAACACATGGATAGAGAGTCAGTCAAGAAAAGTGAAAACAAAGTAACTTGAGATACTTATTTGAAACAAGTAACTCAGATATTTTCTTGTAAGTTTAAATATAATGTGTTATTTTACTAGTTACCTGTAAAAAAGTAATCTTATTACGTAACTCGCATTACTTGTAATGCGTTACCCCCAACACGATACCCTGTTTTTTTTAAATGATACGATTCTTCATTTTACTAGTATTGGTACTTTAAGAATGACAGCATTTTAATAAGCCGTTTTTCCTTAGTTGCGTCGACGTGCAACAGCAGGGCAGTGTGTGTTCAGTGCTCTGCTTCAGCTTCCTGCATGCACACTAGCCGCGCCAAACTTCATATATACACGCAGCGCAGGACTTCTTAAAAGTTACTGACAATTTAGAGTGAATAATAAACATGCAGGAATGAGAAAAAAAAAAAAAGCAGAGGACTCGCTTAAATGTTAAAAAGAGTTCCATGTGCGTCATCTATTAATCAATTACTTTTGCTCGTGTTATGTTTTGGTCGTGTATCAGTTCAGTAGTACTATCGAGATACTTTAGTCAGGTACCATAGTGAAGTCAAAATTTTGGTATTGTGAAAACAATAGCGCTAACTGGAAGAAACTTAACAGATTACTGACTTTAATCTGGCTGCAGCATTTCTTTATTTGTGAAAAACACTATAATAGAATTACAGAAAGAAGCTGGCATCTAAATAAATGTCTTTACAGATGCATTTTTTTAAAGTTAATTTTTTTCATATTTATTAATTTTTAAATGACAATTTATTAAATATTATGTAAAATAAATATTTATTTTCAGCAATTGTTATGTGTGTTTTTACTATCTTTAAATTATATTTAATTCACTATTGTGTGATATGATATATATCGATATATATTGGCTTTTTACCGCCCGACGGCCACAATGCACTCCGAGAAATCAGCATCAGCAATCAAAAAATTTGGTCGACCACCAGTTACGGTAGCAAATAACATCTCAGCAAACCTACCGAGTGGGCATCATGTCTCTGAAATCTTCTCCAGGAGGCCAGTCTTTAAGTTTTAGTACCATAGGCTGGCCATCTCCACCCTTCAACCGCTCTAGAGAACAGAGGAGAATATAATAGACCACCAGGTTGAAGTGGTTTCATGGTTCATGACAATTAAAGACACGCAATAATTACATCAACAATGAAAAGCTCCAGCCTTTCTCAGATGTTAAAGTGTCAGTACTCACTAGAAATGACCTGGAAGCCATCCCAGAAGTCTCGGACTTTGACATCAGAGATGATGGCGCAGCTCCTACAGTTGACCAGGTCCACATCCTGGTCTCCAAACTCCTCGCTGAAGGACTCTGGCTTCCATATGTTTTCCTTCAGCTTCTTGTGTATGCTTGAGACCAGCACAGGCTAAACAAGAAAAAATTATTAGCATCAGCAGAAGGTAACTGATCAAATAATTGCGCATCGTTTTGATCTTCACTGCTCACCTGTCCTTGTTTCCAGCACTCTCTGAAGATCTTCCAGTTGTTGCTGTTGCTGGGGTCCTGCAGGCAGAGCAAACGGCCATCACACAGCCAGGAGTGCGAAGTGTGGGGGTCTAATACACTGAGACCCATTAAGCCCTCCCTGCGAGGAGCAGTCCCCGACTCGCCACCTTCTGCTGACCCTGACGCACGTCGACCCTCTGCCTTCTTCGTCTCCACCACTGATGCAATGATATGATCCAGGAAGTTAGGAAGCCCTCCCTTCATTTTATCAGTCTGCTTAGGAGAGAAAGAACAACAATATATTAATAAAAATAAAATATTAAGAACATTTATGTCTCTTATGTCTCAACAACATTTACATTACTGTTCAAAACTTTTTTGTCAGTAAGAATTTAAGAAATTAATACTTTTATTCAGCAAGGGTGCATTAAATTGATCAAAAGTGATAGAAAAGTCATTTATAATGTTACAAAATTTTTCCATTTAAAATAAATGTTCTTTTAAATTTTTTATTTATAAGAAGAAATCTTAAAAAAATGAATCACATTCGACACTGATAATAAGAAATGTTTCTCAAAATATAAAGATAAAGTTAAAGCACAGTCACGTACACCAGCAGTGGAGAACACTGAAGGGAAAGGAACACCTCCCTCGGCGGGACCCTGCGGGAGCTTCCCAGGGCCAGAGTTCAACAGATCTCGGAGGCTAGTGCCCTCTGCTTTGGGTTGGGAAGGGCCAGCGCCGAGCAGGAGACTATTGAAGAGCTTGGGACTAGACCCTGAGGATTTGGAAAGGGTGCCAAAGGAGTCCAGACCAAATGGAGCACGAGAGTCACGACCCATCACGGAGCGCAGAGACTCTGAGACAAAACAAGAGGAAGAGCCTGAGCACACTGTGTCTGCAAAGAACGCTTGCAAAGATTTACCAAATTCAAGGTTTACCAGAAAACATTATGCATAGTGGTTCTCAACAAAGGTACGTGGAACAAAATTGTCACAAGTTTGTTCTTTCAGGGTTGCAGACAGCAAGGGGGAAAAAACAAAGGAAAAGGCAAATAACAAAATGTTGCTTATGCCATATAATCACGAACAGATAAATAGGCTTATCAACCTTTAAAATCAAACTATGTTGTTATTTTAGTGCAAATTCATGTTACTTGAAAGAAGACACCCAAAATAGACAGTACAAATAAATAAATAAAAAAAACAATATGGATTATTTGTATATTGAATATTGCATATTATCTGATAACCAATGCATAATCAATATTTTATAATTGCTTTATTTCATTAATTTTTTTAAGGAGTTTTAAATAATTATTGTCTGCAACAATAATATATGGGAAGCCAGCACATATTTTTTTTTAAAGAAAGCTAAAAGCATGTTTTTATTTAAGCTTTTAAATAAAATTACTTTCTTTAAATTTCTTTTGAATGCATTGTCTTTTTTACCTGATTTATGCATTCTTTGTATTATGTTTTTCTTGTATTATTAATTACATATTTTTTGTTATGCATTCCATGTATACAATTTTGTCTTTTTATTACTATAAAATGAGTTTCATATTATATTATGGTATTTTTCATTGGTTTCATATTTCTTTTTTATCATTTTAAGGGCCAGTTTTACTAAACAGGGCAAATTAGCGCGAGCGCGCAATTCCAAAACAGCGCCGATGGGTGTGGAAATTTCGGCGGGTGATTTACTAACAAGCGCAGCACAAATTTGCGTAGTTGCAAATAAAGAATAAAGAAATAAAGAAGCCATAGTATATTGAAAAGAACTGGAGGCCAGAACATGAAGGGATGCGAGAAGTTTTGATAGACCTGGTATTGTGTGACTCCTAGTTGGGGGTTCCAAGTTGTCTTTTATTTCCTAAAGCAAATTAAAAATAACATGGCTTGGCAAACTATATGTTCGGATAATGTGTTCTTCTGGCATTCCAAATAAATTAGTACGTGTGGAAAAAATCCTCTCCCTTCTACCGCGTGCTTTCCATTTTCAATTTTCAATTGTAGCCATTTCAAGCGCAAAATAGTTAATGGAGCAAATACCAGTAATTTGACGAGCGCAAACGTTTGTAAATCTCGTTGCATGATTCATTTGAATACTCTCCTCCTATAAATTTTGCGTCAGAAAGGGAAACTCCTACAAATGAATATTCAATACGGTTTCGGCGCTAATTCTTCACTGCGCGTCTTAGGTAAATCCTGACAGTACTATTTTAACGCCAAAAGACAGTTTGTGCTTGCGCAAGCTATTAGTAAAACTGGCCCTAAATGTACAAAATATTGCTTATAAATATAACATCATAAACAATAAATACAGTGCATGATCATTTTGGTCTAATGTAAATTCAAAACCAGCTGAGAGTCACTGTTATAAATTACCTCCACATGTGCCATACACTAACTGTTAACCACTGTAAACTTAGTCTCACCTTTGGGCTCCTTTTGTGTGGCCAGGTCAGCCAGCCAATGAAGGGCTGAGGAGCTGCCCTTGCCATCTTTCGCGGCTGGTGTTGGTGCAGGAGCAGGGCTAGAAGTGCTGCTGCTTGTCCCACTGGTGCCTGACGTTGTGTCAGCACTGGCCGTCTCTTCAACAGGCTCTGTTTTGACTACAGCACCCGCTGCAGGTTCCCCGTTCGGACGGGTTGTGGCTGAAGTGGAAGTGGCTCCATTGCCCACACTGTTAGCCGTTCCCGACTGCACCAAACATGAGACACAAGATGAGAACAGACAAAAAACATATCTAAGAGCATTACAGATGTAATGCCGCTTTCAATTTAAATGTTTTGGAGATATCTTGCCTGTGAAAGGCCATTTGGAGCACTGGGCCGCACCAAGGGTTTGTTATGTCGACTAGTGCAGGGGCAGTTCGCTTTGATCCCCCATTTACCTCTGGCTGCGTGTACCATGTCACCTATGCTGTACAAAGCTAATGGGATAAAACGAGACGATAAAACTGAGCTCCAGTTAATGTGATTTCATATATTTTTAACAGGAATAAATGCACTAACCTGTGCCGGGTATAATTTGAGTGGGCATGAGGTTCTGTGGTTCGTGTGGCTGGCCTTTAGCACACTTCAGCCATGAGAACACCTCTTCTTCAAGACTCTCGTCTACTGTAAGAGCAGAAGTGAAAGTCAGAGACATGCTGTAATGGATGTACATGATACAAGACAGTGCTCTTGTATCAAACATGATGATAGCTTCATGACGTTTCCAGTCATGAATGTGGCAGATCCTCTGTTATGTCTACCTTCAGGTGGCCTGTTCTTGCGTAGACGGTAGCAGTCGAGACAAACACCGAAGCCGCATTTGCGACACACCCAGTGGATGTTGAACAGCGTTGTTTCACACACGTCGCACATTTCTCTCACTCCCCTCACAGCTCGCTTCCATGCCACTTTTTCTGCAAAATCACAGGGCATCAGATTTTATACACGTCCTTATTATAGTTTCGATGGTCACTAGCTTTTCATTTTGTTTTGTTAGCATTTTAGTGTACATCTATAATATGAAAAAAAAATTATTTCCGTTAATAGAACTTTCAGTAACAGTTTTAACTATAATAACCTTGCTTTATATTAGTCCTGAAGTGTTCACACTAAAACAAGCAACCTTGAGGTCCTGAAAGGTGCTATATAAATAAAAAATATTATTATAATTACTATTATTATTATTATTATTATTATTATGTTTAATATAAGATTTTATATTCCTAAGTTCCTTACTGACAAGATACTGTATGTAATAGTGTTTTTCACATTTACATTGAGCTTCATTCATAAAACATGAGTAGAATGTGAAGTTCATTGAAAAAGCATTCAACAATGTGGAATTTCACATAAGAATTTCTATGAATAATTCACTCAAAATCATGAATGAGGTCTGTAGTATTACACCGATTATGGAAGCTACATCCATTCAGATACCAAGCAATTCCTTCAGGTGTCCATATTTTTTTTTTTTTTTCTCAAGAGAATGAATGAAATGTTATGCATTACACAAATTCATATAAATTATATAAAATTTAAAACTAAATTTAAATTAAAATGTATATGAATTAAACAAAAGACAAACCAAATTAAAATATGCTAAAACTGAAAATGTCTATTTTAATCACATTTTTTTCTTTGAAAAAACAGGGTTCCAACAGTCTTGGAAAAGTCATGTAAATTAATAAAATCATAAAACTCTATAGTCATTTTTATAAAGAATATACATTTTCCTAGTGATGTTAAGCTCTAAAATATTTCATGAGGTAGAAATCTTATTTAATATGTGAAAAAAAAAAAAAAAAAAAAATCTTAGAAAAGTCAGGTAAATTAATTTATTAAATTTACTTAAACATTTAGCTCTTAAAAACTTCTAGAGTCCTAAAATTTATTAACTGAAAACTATTTCATGTTATTTTATTTTTTTAAAAAGTTTACATAAAACTAGATAAAAAAACCACTGGACTGGTGCAAATAGTGCGTGCAAAAAAATTATGTGATACTTAGATTTTATTCAGATTAGAAACTATTTTGTGAGAACAAGCTGTGATCAGTTTTGATAAACAAAGAGTTGCTTACGATGGGGCTCTACCATCATCATGGCCTCTTTCTCTGACATGACCAGTTGGCAAAACTGGTCACCCACATTTGCTAAAATATATTTGGACGTGTCCAGGTCGAGTCCTTCCTGTGGCACGAGGGAGGGGAGCCACAGCCCCATTGCCATGCTGTCACTCTGCTGCGGACTTAGAAAGCCTTCCACACGAAGGACTCCCTTCTTAGTGAAAGCCAGCCTGTTATGACAAATCAAGATGTCAGTGTCATACTTTAGCCAAGAGTTAAGCTAGTCATACCTGTAGCTGTCTGAATCATATTCACCTGCGAAAGTGGAAGAATCGGCAGGCCACGTTTGGGTCGTCATCATCTGAGTCCTCGCGGGATTTCCTGTAGCGCTCCAGACGGCACTCGCGGCATTTGTGCAGGTGGGGCGCAACGTTAATGCAGGAGCCGTCCTGCAGAAAGGACTCTCCTGACTGCTTCAAGCGCCGAACCTTATTCTGGTCCTTCAACACGGACTGTCCCGCTAGATAAATCACACATGAACCCAAAATCAGTTGACTGTGAATGCTGCCGGATCTATCAATATGAACAACAGATTGGTGGTCAACCGATATGGATGGCATTGCTGATACTTTAGAGAGCAGGGTGGACAGAACTTTTAAACAAAGACAGTAAACTACTGAATAGAGCGCTGCAGGAATGACATGTGTAGGCCAAAATCTTGAAAAATTGTCTGTGACTTCTCTTATAAAACAGCATTTTTGGTGTAAACTCTAAAAATCCAAAATCAATGATTAATGGCAAACATGATTAGTCAATAAGATGTTCATTTATTAAATGATAAGCTGTTTTGCCACAAAAGCAGTTAATTCAGCATAGTGAAGCATCTTCTCCATGGACATCCATTCAAAAAAAAATGGCCTCTGGTCTTCTTTACCGTGTACCGCAGGATTATGGTTTTGTTTTGTTTTTTTGCTAACCTTGGAGTCTTGCCTTAAAGTGATTTTGGTTGCTAGCAAGTGGCTAAATGAGACTGAAGAGGTTGCTGGGGACATTAAATGTCATACTGAACAGGTAAATTCATCGACTTTTTATAATCATGCTCTTACAAACTATTCTAACTCAAACTTTTTAGAGAAAATATTTTTTTAATGAAGACTGAAAGAGTTAAAATGAAAGCTTAATGGTGATTAAGTAATGAAATTATAATTAAATTACAATTATTGTTGACGATAATTAAAAACTGCTAAATATCAAACGATATAGAGTTCAACAACTACTATTGATCGTATGAAAATGCCATGAGGCAAAACTGTCATAAGGCTTAAAGCAAAATGAAATGTAATTAACCCCTTAACTCTCACCGTTCAACCAGTGGGACACTTTTTTACATTGTCTTTTTTCCCTATCACATATTTTAGTAATCATTGTCAATTATATATAATTTGAAAGCTTAAAAACTCAAAATTCATGCTATGAAAACCACGTTACTTTAAAATCTCCTCTCCCTTAGTGGGCAGTGTCAAGTGTCACATTACAAAATGTATTATGATATTTTATAATAAAAATTTCATAATCTTGACAAAATATATATCGTTGGAAAGGTTGGAGTCTCAAAATTCCATATATGGTGTTTATTTTGTGATAGAAGTAATTTACTTACAACAATTCAAGTTCGGATAGTGCACTTTCACATCTATGTTCAAAAAGGGTGCGGGGGATGACAGTTAAGGGGTTAAAGGTTTCAACTGTTTTTGGCCACACAACAAAAGTCATTAAGGTCCAAGACAACATTGGACCCATTCAACTTTATTCAGCTGGAAAAAAATAATAATAATTTTTTTTTTTTTAAATATCTTTGTGAAAGTCATACAGGTTTAGATTGACATGAGGGTGAGAACTAACTCATGTTAGCTGAACTAACTAGTCAAGCACGTTACCTTTAAAGGGTTTGCTCCGCGGCCGGCTCTTAGCCGGAGGCTGGGTCTTGTTCTTATCCTCAGCGGCTGCAAGAACCCCAGGTTTCTGGCTCTGCCCTGAGTTGTCCTCCGCCTCGCTCAAATCAGACAGGTCACTGTTGCTACTGGACTCTGAATCCCTTTTGGTGGACTGACTGCGTTCCTCCAAAGAAAACTTGGTTTGGTCGAAGGGCGCAGCGACACCTTGGCCTTCGGTTCCCGGGCTGCCGTCTGAATCTTCTTTGTTTGGTTTGGACGTTTGTTGTCCATCCTGGGCAGCCAAAGTGAACGATGGAGTGGTCGTGAGAGCTGGAGTAGCGAATTGGGGAGCTAAGATTCCCTTAGGAGGTTCTGCCATGGTGAACAGGTTTGGTTTGGCATCACCACCAGGAGGATCTTGACTAAGTAGACCAGAGCTGCCCGAAGGTGAAACAGCAGACGCGGACAGCGCAGATGACGACTTTGGAGTTGACAGCGCACTAAAAGGGCTGTGCGAAACAGCTCCGCCATAAGCGAGAAATGGATTTGTTTCCTTGGTGGCCTGTAGGAAAAGGTTCTCGTGAGTTTCTGAAACCTTGTTGCCAGCAAGCAGACCAAAACCACTGACTGGGCTCGAGCTGTTAACATTTCTGGCACTTCCAAGCCCGCTGGTTCCTAATCCCAAGGAGGGTTTCAGAGCCTCCGCAGAGCTCGCAGCTTGAGCTATCGCTGAGGGAAAAGCAGCTGGGAGTTTGCTATGCGCCTCCCCCACTGCTCCAAAAGGCTTGTTCATTAGGATCCCATTGCCTGCAGGCTTGGTATCAGGCACTTTTGGCTGCTCTTTCATTGGTGCCAGGCCACTAGCAGGTGCTGAACCAAACAGTCCAGCAGAGGCAGAAGCCACAACCGCCTTTTTAAAACCCTCGGAGGGAGCGGCAGGCTTGAACAGGCTGGGCGGCTCCTTGTTCAGGCACTCGGACAAGGACTTAAAGGCCTTTGACTGGCCTTGCGTGATGCTCTGGTTCTGAGACATGATTTGGAAGAACAGGTTCTGTGAGGGATCAGAGTCCTGCCTCTGCGACTCCTTCGCCGCTCCAAAAGGAAAGCCAAAAGGCTTGTCCTCCTGGGAAGAACCATTGGCCTGTGTGGGAACATCCCTAAACACTGCCTCACTCGACTGTTTACCAAATCCTGCAGCAGCTAGTGCGGGGGTCTTGGGGGTCTGAAATACAAATAAGCCAAATAAATTACAGTCTAAGAGTAATAAATGTGCCTACAAAAAGAAAAGAGATAATAAAATTAAAAAAAGGTGTTGTTATTATTAACTATTTAAAAATAGCTTTTAGTAACTGAAATAAATCTGTAATAAAATAAAAGTATTAGATGAAAAATCGTACAAAATTGGAAACGATGCCTTGGCAACTAACTGAAATAAATAAAATCAAGTACTAAAATTACTAATACTGAAACTAAAATAAATAGAATATTAAATTGCTAAAAAATATGAAAAAAAAAAACTATAAAAAAAAAATACAAAACCACATAAAATTACTAAAACAAATTAAAATGAAAACTGAAAAATAAGAGCTTGGCAATTAACTGAAATAAGATAAAGTAACAAAATTACTAATACTGAAATGAAAATAAATAAAATATGAAATAGCTAAAAAAAAAAAGAAACTATTAAAAATGACAAAACCACAAAATTACTCTGACAAATTAAAATGAAAACTGGAAAATTTAAGCTAATTTGAAATAATAAACACTATAAAAATATATAAATAATAGTAAAATAACACTGGTCAAAAATAAACCAAATTAAACTTTTTTTTTTAATTAAAAATTGTCTTTTTTTTCTTTATATTCATGTTAATGCCAGTGTTTCATGTAAACGTAAAATATATTTTTCAACATTAAAGTATTTCTTTAAAAAAATTATTTCTTTTTAAAAAATTATCATAATACTATACTTTTGAGGAGAGAAAATCATGATATTTCAATTGTTTTTATTTATTTATTTATTTATTTATTTTACATAACTTTGATTTGATCTTTCTAAATGTTAATGTTGCTTAAACTTTTTATTTTCTTATGAAATAATAAAACTTTAAGCCAAACTAGATAAAAGTTTTTTTTAATTAAACACTTTAAATTATTGGTAACACTTTAGATTACAGAACACATATTCACTATTAACTAGCTTTCCCCTCAATAAACTCCTAATTTGCTGCTTAAGTTAGTAAGGTAGTTTAGGCATGGCAACAGATTAAGGGCTTAAGGAAAATTTAAGCTAATTTGAAATAATAATAAACACTTTAAAAGTATATAAATATTAAAATGACACTGATCAAAAATAAACCAAATTAAACATTTTCTTTTTTTCTTTTCAAATTAAAAATTGTCATTTTTTTCTTTATATTCATGTTAATGCCAGTGTTTCATGTAAACGTAAAATATTTTTCAACATTAAAGTATTTCTTACAAACATTATCATAATACTATACATTTGAGGAGAGAAAATCATGATATTTCAATTGTTTTTATTTATTTATTTTTTTACATAACTTTGATTTGATCTTTCTAAATGTTAATGTTGCTTAAACTTTTTCTTTTCTTATGAAATAATAAAACTTTAAGCCAAACTAGATAAGTTTTTTTTAAACACTTTAAATTATTGGTAACACTTTAGATTACAGAACACATATTCACTATTAACTAGGAGCTTTCCACTCAATAATCTCCTAATTTGCTGCTTATGAAGTTAGTAAGGTAGTTTAGGCATGGCATCAGATTAAGGGATCTAGAATATGATCACGCAGAATAAAGCATTAATATATGCTAGTAATATGCAGTAATAGTGAGAATTGATCCTTAAAATAGTCTCAAATTATTTAATAATGCTTCTTCTATGAGGATATATTCTTTTTTTCCCACTTTATTTCCACAAAAAAAAAAATTTAAAAACAAGAATGTTATTAATTTCAGAATCAAAACTCATTACAGAAGCGGTGTTTTCATTTATATGCATGAAATGCATTTATTTCTGAATAAATTAACAGATCCAGAGTAAAATGCATATATGACCTACCTGGCTCGCTTCTGGAGCTGATCCCCACATACTGGGCTTTTGGTTTGCTTCTACAGGAGCAGAAAGTGTCACACTCGAAGCGTTGTCTTGGGAAGGTGATGAAATGGTCACAGGACCTGGAGACACCAGGGCAGCTGTTTTAGGATACCCTGAAAGGACACCTCCCTCCTCCCTGTCGGCTGCTGGGAGTGTAGGAGATGATTTAGGGGCAGGGGCCCCGGGCACCAAGCTGGGCATTTGACCCAAAGAAGGAAAAGTGTTAGAAAAGGGAGATGGGGCAGGCTTCAATGGAGGTGGTGTTGGAGTGGACGCAGGAAGCACCGCTGGTACTGAAGATGATATCCTTTCTTGGTTTGGGACAAAACTTCCATTCTCCTTGACAAAATCTGTGCTCCTTTTGTGGGAGTGCTCCTGCTGAGAGGAATTGCTGTTGTTAGAGGAGTCTTGACTTGGCAAAGCTACTGGACTACAGGTGCTCGTCACCCTCCCACCTACGCCACCCCCTCCGTCTCTTCCCTCCACTACTCCCTCTCCCGGCATCTCTACGCATGTTACCATAGCCTCAGCATCCTTGTTGGAGCCATTCCCATTCTGGCTGTCAGAGGTGCCCTCCCCGGCTCCTTTGAAACGTTTCAGAGTGATGTCTTCATCTCTTTCAGATGCTGTCCGCCGCCGCCGACTGCCCTCACCTTTCCCACAGTCACCCTCCTTCTTGCGTCGATCTGGGCTCTATAAGAGATGTGGTATGGCAGAATGACCCAGGGGCATCATCAATTACCAAACTTACATTACTAAATTAACATACAAGCTAGAAAATGATTAAAAAGTCCCTTTTAAGACACGCATATACATACATATGCATATATGTGACCTTGGACTACAAAACCAGTCATAGGGGTCGATTTTTTGAAATTGAGATTTATATATCATCCAAAAGCTGAATAAATAAGCTTTCAGATGATGTATGGTTTCTTAGGATAGGACAATATTTGGCCGAGATACAACTATTTGAAAATCTGGAATCTGAGGGTGCAAAAAAATCAAAATACTGAGAAAATCGCCTTTAAATTTGTCCAAATGAAGTTCTTCGCAATGCATATTACTAACCAAAAATTAAGTTTTGATATATTTACAGTAGGAAATTTACAAAAGATCTTCATGGAACATGATCTTTACTTAATATCCTAATGATTTTTGGCATAAAAGAAAAATCGATAATTTTGACCCATACAATGTATTTTTGGCTATTGCTACAAATTTACCCGTGCTACTTAAGACTGGTTTTGTGGTACAGGGTCACACATATCAAAAACATCACATATATCAAAAACATTAAACAAGATTTGTTTAATGTTTTTGAAAGAAGTCTCTTATGTTCACCAAAACTACATTTGTTTTTTTCTATTTTGATAGATTTTAAATTGTAACCTATTCATGTAATTTCAAAGCAAAATTTGCCACATGATCCTTCAGAAATCATTCTAATATGCTGATTTATTATCAGTGTTAAAACTGTTGTTCTGCTTAATATTTTTTTTTTTGGAACCTGTGATACCTTTTTCTTTGATTCTTTGATGAATAAAAAGTTAAAAAGAACAGCATTTATTCAAAATAGAAATCTTTTCTAGCAATATAAGTCTTTACTATCACTTTTTATCCATATAACACCTTCTTGCTGAATAAAAGTATTAATTTCTTAAAAAATGAATAAATTTAAAAAAAAATTACTGACCTCTAACTTGATTATAAATCAGCATATGATTTCTGAAGGATCATGTGACACTGAAGACTGGAGTAATGATGCTGAAAATTCAGCTTTGCATCACAGGAATAAATTATATTTTAAAGTATATTAAAATAGAAAACTGTCATTTTAAATTGCAATAATAGTTTAAAAAATGACAGGTTTTTTTCTGTATTTTTGATCAAATAGATACAGCCTTGATGAGCATAAGAAACTTATTTATAAAACATTAAAAACCTTACTTATCCCAAACTTTTGAACGGCAGTGTATATATTTATTTTATTATTACTTTTTATGTTGCAAATAAAAATGTGGCTAAAATAACCCTGGGTTACACTTTTTTTTATAGTGTCATTGTTACAGTGTAATTATATATTTAAGTACTGAGTAATATGAATTAACTACATGTACTTACTATATGGTTAGGATTAGGGTTTGGCTTAGGGTTACTTGCATGTAATTACGCATAATTAATTGTTATTATAATAGTAAGTACTTGCAACCTGTGTAACAAAGACACCTTAAAATAAAATATTACCTAACCCTGTAATTTAATTTAAACAATTTAATTTGAACTGGGGCAATGGTGACTGAAAGAAAATCACCTAGTCTTAAATTAGACAATTTACGCTCTAAACGACAGTAGCAGAGACAGAAACCCAACATACTTCCTCTAACTGTTCCACAGCAAGCATCACATGAATAACCCGAGGATCGACGACTTGTGTCTCTTCTCCCTGAAACAAACCATGATTGACACACAAACCACACACTGATGTCAGCTTTTATCATCTCTAACCCATGAATCAGACAACACTAACACTGATTAGATTCTAAACAGACAGAGTACTGACTTTCACACGGACCTGGTCCATGGTGATCTCCATAATGTGTGAAACTGGATCATGCTGAGATACGCGTCCCAGGGCCCAGGGCTCCCCAAACTCCGGCTGGTACACCTGCACTCTCCGACCCTGAATAGTGTAAGATCCTGTCCAAGAGATAAAGGAAGTACAGTTTATATCATCAGCTCGTCAGTTAAATACTAAAGTACTAAAGATTCATGTAAACTTTATTCTTCAGTAGGTAGATAATGTTGTAAATAATGTTCAGTTTTTTTGCATAGACTGGAGTCACAGGTATTATTTTTGTGATCCTTTTTTTTTTTTTAATCTCAAAATGATGTTAGCCATTAACATGCATTTTATGAACCACCAATAACCATGTTTTCAGCTAAAAATCTTCTTTACTGTTCTACTAAAGAAATAAAAGTCACCTACATCTTGAATGGCCTGAAGGTGAGTAAATTAACAGCAAATTTTCATTTTTGGATGAACTATTTTTTTTAATCCTTGTCTTTAGCCCTTGTATGACTTCCTTTCAGGCTTCGCACAGGTAAGTTTACTCAAGCACATTAGGGTTTATAGAGTTAGAGTTTATTTATAGTTAAATGCAACTGACCTTTCCGCAGAGTCTCCTGCAACTCAGAGTCACTGTGCCAGCTGCTGATGGCAGCTTGAAGCGCCGGCTGCTCTTGTAGCAAAGAGTGTCTAAAATCTTTTTCAGTCTGAAGAAAGAAAGATAATCTATCCAATCTATTTCTCTTTGAACCTTTTACAGCACAAAGGTTCTGTATTAGTACATGCAAAACTATCACAATGCAGATTTTATGATCGTCACCAACCTCAAATGTGTGCAGTGAACTCCCATTAGGGAGAAATGCCAAAGTTCTTGAACCAAAGAACTCCACAGGAACCAGGGATCCCAAACCCACACGGTCAACCAGCGGTTTGAACATCTGAAGATTGAGACAAAAGGTTTTCAGGAAACCAGCAGTGGAGGCACAAACGAGAGAATAAAAGCCAGAAAACCCTCTATCTAAAGACAATTTCCAAATGCTTTTTCTAACCATAACGACAACAAAAAAACATTAAGATGCCAGACAATATGTAGATGTAGTGCAATATATACATACAACTCTTAACCCATATTAAGAGTCGATTTACAGAAAAACTATGGAAAGAGGTGCACTGTGCATCTGTACTCACCAAAGCTGGCCACTGAGTAGCAGCGGCTCCTAGAGCAGCGGAGAGCGATGGATCGCTGCAGTTAGCCCAGACGATGGCACTCTCCATGAGAACGGCACGCACCTCATCTCCGTACACCTGCACCCATGAGCGCTGCCTCCAAGGGCTGTCATCAAATTCTACAAACACCTACAATGAAGACGTACGGTTGAAAACTTTGCATTAATCAAGTCTCTACAAGCACACGTCAAAGTTTCACCTGAACAATCTGTTGCAAATGGACATTATGGTAATTAGCATCACAACACCAAACCTTTTTGTCTTATGTACCCAAACAGCCCCATCATAAGGCTCGGGTATCTCTACATAAGCACCAAACCAGAGTTAAAATACTCCTTTTAACTCATATTTCAACACTGTTGTTAATATTTTTAAAATGGCGATTATTAAAATACATTGAGTGAAACAGACTCACCAATCTTTCTCTCAAAAATTAAGTAGTATTTAAGAAATCAGTATTTAAAACTGCATTTAGTTTGATATTGGTTTGATTGGTTGAGACATTTGAAGAGACAAAAACAGGATAAAGCTACTGCAAATCTCTGTACGATGTTACATACATTACCATTCCAAAGTTTGGGTTCAGCGAGATTTTTTTAACGTTTTGAAAGAAATCTCTCATGATTGCCAAAGCTACATTTATTTGATGAAAATACAGTATAAATAATAATATTGTGAAATATGAATTCAATTTTTAAAAAATGCTTTCTACTTTAATACATTTTAAAATGTAATTAAATTCTTTGATGCAACACTGATTTCTCAGCATCATTACTCCAGTCTTCAGTGTCACATGATCCTTCAGAAATCATTCTAATTTGCAGCTCAAAAAACATTAACACCAATGTTAATAAAATGGTTGTGCTATTTAATTTTTTTTTCAAGAATGATTTGATAAATGCTGTTCTTTTGAACTTTCTATTCATCTGAAATGGAAACATTTCGTAACATTATACATGTTGTTACTGTAACTTTTGATCAATGCAATGCATTCTTGCTGAAAAAAAAAAAAGTAATAATTTCTTTCCAAAGTAAAATTGTAGTGAACCCAGTCTTTTGAACCGTAGTGTACATTTCACCATAGGTGTCAACCACACAAACAAGTAACAGACAGACTTCTGCATTCCTATCAGATCACAAACCAATGGTTAAAACAAAATTAGATCAACCCCATACACAATATAAAGCCTGCACACTGGAGAGAAAAAAAAAAAAAAAAAGTTTCAAAAAGTTCTTTCAACTTAAAATAATTTGTTACACCGCTGACTTAAAATTTTTAGCTTAGTCAACTTGAAATTTTAAGTTACTTAATGTTAATTTAAGTGACAACTGGAATATTTTACTTGACTAAACTAAAAATTTTAAGTCAGCGGGGTAACAAATTATTTTAAGTTGAAACAACCTTGCGAAAGTATAATACCCCTTCATTTTTTTCATGTTTTGTTATGTTGCTGCCTTATGTTAAACTGCTTTAAATTGCTTTTTTCCACGTCAATCTACACTTCATACACCATAATGGTAAAGCAAAAAACAGGGTTTTAACATCTTTGCAAATTTATTAAAAATAAAAAACAAATTATTCCATTGCATAAGTATTCATACCCTTATCTGGGACAGTTGAAATTTAGCTCAGGAGCATTCATATTGATTGTAGATTTTACTACACTTCGAGTGAAGTTAATCTGTGGCAAATTAAATTGAATGGGTATGATCTGGAAAGGCACACACATCTTAATAAAAGGTTTAACAGCTGATAATGCATATCAGAGCAAAAACCTAGCCCTGAGGTCAAAAGAACTGCCTGTAGAGCTCAGAAACAGGTTTGTGTCAAGCCACACATCTGGGGAAGAGTTGAGAAAAAAATTCTGCTTCATTGAAGCTTCACAGAAGCATGTAGTCTCTGTTATCCTTAATGGAAGAAGTGTGAAACAACCAGGACTCTTACAAACTGACCAATTGATGGAGAAGGGTCCTGGTTAGACTGGTGACCAACAACATGACGGTCATTCTAGTTGAGCTCCATGATCATATGTGGAGATGAGAGAAATCTACAGAAGGACAAACATCACTGCAACACTTCACCGATCTGGGCTTTATGTCGGTGTGGCAAGACTCAATCCTCTCCTCAGTGAAGACACATGAAAACACACTTAGAATTTGCAAAACAGCACCTAAAGGACCCTCAGACTGAGAAACAAGATTCTCTGGTCTGATGAACCTCAATTCCAAGCATCATGTTTGAAGCAAACCAGGCTCTGCTCATCAGCTGCAGAGTACCATCACAAAAGTAAAGTGTGCTGGTAGCAGCCTCTTGCTGTGGGCTGTTTTTCAGCGGCAGGGACTGAGGAACTCAGAGTAGAAGAAATGCACCAAAATATTGAGATAGTCTTAATGAAAACCCAGTCCAGAGCATTCAGAACCTCAGACTGGGCAGAAGGTTCACCTTCCAACAGGACAATGACCCTAAACACACAGCAAGAGTGGCTTATAGACAACTCTGTGAATGTCCTTGAGTGGCCCAGCCACAACCTGGGATTGAACCCAATCAAATATTTCTGGAGAAACCTGAAAATGTGCGTCTGCCCCATCTAACCTGACAGAGCTTGAGAAGTGAAGAGGTGAGGAGAAGAATGGCAGATAATTGCCAAATGCTGATGAGCAAAGCTTGTCACATCAAACAAAAAAGACTTGAGACTGTAAAGGTGCTTAAGCTAAATATTTAGTTAAGGGTATGAATACTTATGCAATGTACTTATTTCAGTTTTCTTTATTTTTAATAAATTTACGAAGTTGTGACAATTCTGTTTTTGCTTTGTCAATATGGCGTATGGAGTGTAGATTGGTGTGGAAAAAAAAAGTCATTTAAAGCAATTTAACATAAGGCAGCAACATAAAAACGTGAAAAAAATGAAGGGGTAATACTTTCGTAAGGCACTGTGTAAATGTGTGTGTGTGTGTGTGTGTATATATATATTTTTTTTAATATACACATTGACCATAAAATTAACCAAGTGTAATTTAATCCACGAATAATAAATGATAAAAAAAATAAATAAATAAAATCACCATAAAAAAAATAATGGTTTCCGCAACAAAAGGACGTTTGCCTGTGCGAATATGAATACCAGCACATATTTTCTATATTTATCTATTTATTCTAAATAGCAATAAACCAATTATAAAAGCTCTCATTCCCTCATTCAAAATGAATATTACTTCACAGACAACACGCCATGAATAATGACCTCTCCCTTTGTATTCTCAGTCAGTATGTTTAATTGATTTGATATATGCATTTATTTCGTGGGACGGTTTTTAATCACTTACTAAGTCAACTGCAGTCTTAAACTAGTCAGCAGCCTAACTAGAGAGCATCAGTGACCCCCAAAAATAGTCTCTCTAGGATTTCAGTCAGTCGTATCAGCAGCTAGCCACTTAGCTAACTAGCACTCACACACACATTAGATGTTCATTACATATCTCTTCCTGATTTCAGATGTAACCTACAGTCATATTTCATTGTTTTGCACACTGAAACTGACGAGTGCTTCAATGTTTATTCGCACGGGCCGGTTTCGCAGCTGGTTTTGTTTTATGTGTTGACGGTGTGTTGTTGTTGTTGTTGTTGTGTCGGTCTCACCTCCACCCCGGGGCTCTCCAGCCCGATCACACTGACCGCCCGCACGGTCCCGCGGAGCCAGGCCGCCCGCTCCACCTCCAGCCCCTCCGCCGCGGAGCTCCCGTCATTGAGCAGCAGCAGCAGTCGCTTCCCGATCAGACCGAGCGAGTCCCCCATATTACAACCACCATCAAGAGACCGACTTCCTCCGGAGCTCCGCTGAAATCCGCGATCAATCGTGCCCAAACTCAATCAGTCAGTCGCTATAGCCACATATGAATGACTGCACGCTATGCATGCGGGATTCGCATCGGCAAACTGAGACGATTAAGAAGCGCTTTGCTGGGAACGTAAGCTGTTATTGTTCGCGCTACAGCCCCTTGTCCTCAGCCGCCATTTAGCTGTGCAGCGATCAAACGCACCCCTCGTACTGCTGCGGGTCTGCGCTACACTGGCTGCCCGAGAAATGGAGCAGCGCCCTCCGCTGGACACCGTATGCGCCATTCAGCCAACGCACATCTCTGGAGGTCCGTAAGGCGGAACTCTCGCGAGATTTATATGCGCTTATTTGGAGTCGCGCAGCAACGAGATGAAGCGTCCGCGTTGACAAGAATGGGCAGTACACACTTACACTAGTTTTATTTAAAAATATGTTTTTTTTATTAGGAAGAATATAATGCTGTATTCGACTGGTACTAAATACAGTCTCTTTAGAGCACTGCTAGAAAAAATAGATCACGTTTATGCTGTTATGCTACAACACTATTTATACATTTACTTATTTAACACACTTATTTACATTTCCTTCCATTTGTACATAACTGTACACACAAATACCATCTATTGTCTGTTTTGTATATTGTGTATTTTTCTTTAAATATATTTGTGTACAATTTGTACATTTACTTATTGTATTCTTTTTTTTTTCTCACTGTCCTTGTGCTGTGGAAGCTTCTGTCACCAAAACAAATTCCTGGTATGTGTAAACATACTTGGCAATAAAGCGCTTTCTGATTCTGATGTTATGTTTCTGGCTATCTTGATCATTAACTCCTCTTGGTTAATGATCTCTTGCACTTCAAGTAGCAAATGAAGAGCAACAGTGTAACTCCTCTGAGATGTTACTTACCTGGTAATACCTGGTGAGTTTATTATTCAATTATTTATTATTCAAATTAACATTCAAAGTGATAAGCATAAACCGTAACCTCTAGAACTGAAAAAAAAAAGCTTCATATTTACAGATGATCACATATTTCCCTATTAAAAGGACAGATTTTTTGTGTATTTTTACAACCACAAAGTCATTTTAATGCAGCACACAGGAGTAATGTATGGAGGAATCACAGCAGTGATAGGAAACATTGGATCCTCTGATGCAGCTGTGACAGGATCCTCTTGAACCAGAGCAGCTTTAGCAGGATCCTCTGGGAGCAGGGAGGTTGAGAGAGGAGCTCTGAAGTACTTGAACACCAGATCTGGTTGAGGATACGACCACAAACACTGAGACACCCTTGACTGGAACTACTTTGCTGTTCTTTCCCATCATGAGAGGAACCTTTGTAGTGGACATGGCAGGCGTCAGTGTGACCCGGTTGATAATGTCAGGAACCTCTTCTGGGGTTGCAACAGCAGCTTGAAACTTCAGGCCGGGACAAGAAGACAGAGACAGAGGAGCTCTGAAGAGGTACCCTGTGGAGTAACATCTGTTGTGCCTGTGATTCTGACCTCAGCAGGTCGTGGAGCAGCAGCGTTTAGGATGGCATTCACATTGATTTCTGGAGCGGCCCTGATATTTGGGACCCGGTAGGCACCTTTTGAGCTCCAGCCTCAGCAGCTTCTGGAGCAGCAGTGACAGGAACCTTTATCACGGCCTTTACAGGGATTTCTGGATCAAAGGCGGCTGAATAAAAGAGCTCTGTGTCCATGACTGAAACCCCTGATGCACCGTGACACAGATCTCTGGGATCTGGACGCCAGTGGCAGGAACCTCTGGAGCGTCAGTGAGAGGAACTTGTGGAGCGGGCTTGACAGAGAGCTCTGGGACGCTCTGGGTGACTCCATTAGTAATAATATGATTGGATGGTGCAATACGTAACTAACTAAAACTAAACTAACTATTTACAACTCACATGCCTAGGTGAGTAGCTCCGCAAGACGCTAAAACTACTGCCTCAAGCCAAGGTGCCATACGCAACCTAGGCCTGCCAGCCCCGCAAGACGCTAAGGCTGGAGAGATGGAGGGGTCACCTGTGTCGGCCCACCAGACACAAAACTGACCCTCTTCACCACGACCTACAGGACCTGAAACACAATTACAAATTCAGGCAACCGTGAATAAAACGGCAGCATTCTGTGCAGGAAAATGAGAGAAATGTCTGATTATTTCCTTCAACTTCACACCTGCTCTCTAAACTGTGAGAGATTACTGCATTATTCATAAGGCCATTATTTATAAAGCCACTGTTTTCTCTGTTTTGCATGGTTAAGATTAAGAATAGCAATTGTTCTTCTTTGTTGTAATGAAGTTCTTACCATCTGAGAAGCAATACAGACATCAGCGTCCATCAGTTTTATATTGCTGCTGTACAGATAACGGTTGGCCATCATGATAAACAGCAGCACACCCAGCGACCACACCGTTGCCTGCTTCCCGTAGTACTCGCCTTTCTGGAAGTACTCAGGAGGGCAGAAATTTGCTGTTCCTGGAGGAAAGAGTTTGTCACATGTCTAAGTTTGCTTTACCACTTTTCTCACTTTAATCTGGCTTTTCTTCTTCTGAGAATGTTGTTAGTGCATTGTTAATATCTCACTGTATCCCCTCTGATTAAGACCTGCTGTAACAGATCACTAGAGTTTAAGTCCCAAACTACATGTTAGAGAGATAATACATACCACTGAAGGTGATGTAGGGCGAGCTTTTCAGGAGGTCTCCAACAACGAAATCGATGAGTTTGACCTCCATGGTCTTGATGTCCTGATGGAAGACCAGCAAACGACAGCAGCATCAATCGCCTGCCGCATGAAATGACGCATCAACGCCTCACTGAAGAGGTCACCGTGATGCTCCCAAAAATCATGCGTGTCCATGCAGGGCGAGGGGCGCTCTAAGACCATGACGTACTGGTCGGGATGGTCCTGCCAGTCCAGCAGCTCTATGATGTGGTGACAGCGGGGGCCTTGATTGGCCATGACTGTCAAAGCCACCTCCAGAGGAACTGGACTGGGATGGTCAGGCTAGAAGAAAGATTGTTTTATGATGGTCAGATGGAAGCAGTTTCTCAAATAAGGATTTAGCTCAGTCTGTTTGTCTATTGAAATATGTGTACATTTTCTTTTACATGAATCTTAGATGTTATAAATTGCAAACAGTAAATGAGAGGAGATGACACAGAGAGCACAGTCTACTTACAAGGCTGAGGTACGGCTCGTTTTCTGTCTTCTCTGTGAATCACAGTCACCTGAAGGCCGTCCTCACAGCGAGTCCCTTCAAAGACGGAGCCGCATCCTCCTTCCCCAACTTCTCACTGATGGCATACGTCCAGCAAATGTCATCTATTGCAAGATAAATAATTTTAGTTATTTAAGTTCACACTGCAGGACTTGAAAGAAAAATTGTAAGAAGAGGGTGTGTGTTATATTTTGGGATATGACAGTAAACTCACCCTCGTTCCTCGTGATCTCGTCACAGTCCAGATGTCTCAGGACTCTCATCTGCTGATGGACTGACTGGACTGTCCTGATCTTGAGGCGGGACGTCCTCCATTTGCTGGTCCTCAGCAGTGGAGGGGACTTCAGGAGCACTGGACGGAGGCTCCTGATGATCGTTGTCCTCTACAGAGCAGAAGACGTCCTGTAGAGAAGTCTGATCTAAAGTGAGCAATATCAACCAAAAGCTTGCTTTAATCAAATTATATCTATAAAGTATTGCATACTCATTTTATTAGGGGAAGTTCTGGTTACTTGAAATAGTTTTGAAAACATTTATCACATGTAGTGGACAAACTCATTTATTTTTATTTGTATAATGTGATGGTGATGTGTGTAAATGTTCAGAGCTCATCATTCACCATCAGTGCAGCTCCTGGATGAGCCTCATCAGTGTCCTGCTCCTCCTCACTCTGCTCCACCTGCTCACCCTGAGCTTTGGTGGATTTGTGGGGAGACAAACAACAGAATACAGAGGCAAACCTGCTCTTTTTCTGCCTCTTCTTCTTAGTCTTGTGTCCCCCTCTCTCCTTTCTCTCCTCAGCGATGGCCACAGGCGTCTCTTCAGCTCGAGGATGGAGCTTCTGGTCGCTGGGTGTCAGTGTTGTTCGGGGATTGACACACTCACCTCCTCCCTCCACCAGATATTCGCTGTCCCATAATCAACTCGATAAAACACTATCAACAACTGCAAACTCACGGTGAACACTGTTGATAACACACTCGTGAGCAGCGAGTTTCGCGCTTTATTTAGTCGCGCGGCACGTTCTAAATTCCTCTATGATGTCATAAGCGCTCAAATAGAACTCAGATTCTGTGTTCAAATGTTTTTATTCGGAATTTCATATTATTCAGGTTTTAATTTTCGTATTGTTTATTCTCTCTCTATTGGCTCATTAAAAGTTCTCTCATTGGCCATTAAGATAATTTCATTCATCTGAACTGGTTGTGTTTCTTCTCACAGCCACATAAGGGCGCAAGATATCGTTTTCATCATGAAAACGAATGTGTTTCATCCTACACTTCAGAAATTACCTACTTTACAGGCTGGTTCTTTGGCCCAAAACATACTGTGAAATATACTTGAATTTCATTTTTTTCCCCCTAACGTTAAAATAATAACACAAAATATGAAAATATTCACTCTGGACTTTGGGGGGTATTTCTTGATCATCCTCCAAACCATAGGCTTAAATGGTCATCTGCAAAGTTTACACCATATAGGCCTAGCATTTCAGCAGATTTAATTTGTATTTTTTAGTAGTACTCACAAAAATACAAAGTAATTGACAGAACTGAACTGGAGGTGAACAGCTTGGCCACTGGTTTATAAAGTGCCTTCATTCATGATTGAGATTTCTGTCTTTTGAAACTGTGGCCATTAGAAATTTTGGGATATGGATGACATCTAGACTGTTGAGACCTGACAGAAGTGTCTTATGGCTGGCAAAGCTCAGTAAACCTGAATAAAGTGTTAAAAAAAAGACAATATTTTCTTTGTTTGCTTTAACATTTTGCTGAATAATAAGTTTAGGCAACCTTACCCGCTCCTCTTTTTTTATATTTGGTAATACTGCAATATTCTGCGACACTGTAAAATCTGTTTCCTCCACTAAATGGCAGCATTTCAAAACACAATCACGCTGCTTTAATAGGATAATGCTGTTACATGATTATTTCCTAAATAATTAAATGACCTGCTGATAATAAACACCAAAACCATCTAATTCCTGTTTGTTCAAAGGAAGCAGATAAAGACATTCGCATCAATACGTAATGAAACTAACCAATAAATTAATGAAAGGAGCACATCAATGGTTGATCATCAACTGTAATCATATTTATTACAGCAGCTAATGTTTTTAAACAAGTTTGTGATTTCATCTGCACCAGGAGTGAGCTGTCTCAGAATAGATTATTTATAAATGTGCCATGTGATACTATCATAACCCTTTTTATTTAGTACATCACCTTAGTATGAGAGGAAAATCAACTACACAGTGTAAACCACACATATATTAATGCCATTAACATGTGGGATATAGATCTAATTATAGATTCTGAATTCGAGTTCAAATGTGTAACAGCATTAGAGAAAATGCTCCTATTTGCCATTCTTTTCTAATTTAATACCACATTATAAGATCAGCATAACAGTGAAACATTTAGCTGTATGAACTCACAAAACCAGATGATTCATGTTATCCAGCTTGATGTTTCAGGTAATTTATTACTACTAATAATGCTAATGCTATTAAGGAATATTATTGTAAAATGCTACCATAAAACACAAGGAGGAGATTATTTGAGAGAGAATTTCATAGTTTATTATTAGAAGAAACATAAAATACAACATATACACTACCGGTCAAAAGTCTGGAATTATTACAATTTTTAAATGTTCTTATAAGAAGTATTTTAGTCTCACCAAAGCTGCATTTAATTTTATGTTTGTATTTCTATTTTTCTATTTACTGTTTTCTATTTGTATGTATTTTAAAATGTCAATTATTCCTGTGATGGAAAAGCTGAATTTTCAGCATCATTACTGAAAACAGTTGTGCTGCTTAATATTTTTGTGGAAAGCATTATATTTAAAAGGTTGGGGTAAATAAGATTAAAACAAAAGAAAAAAAAAAAAAGAAATGAATACTTTTATTCAGCAAGGATGCATTACACTGATAAAAAAGTGACAATAGAGACATTTACAAAAACAGTTACAATATATTTCGGTTTAAAATAAATGATGTTCTTTGTTATTCAGAGAATCAAAAATATTAAGCAGCACAACTGTGTTCAACATTGATAATAATAAGAAATGTTTCTTGAGCAGCAAATCAGCACATTAGAATGATTTCTGAAGGATCATGTGATACTAATAATGCTGAAAATATAGCTTTGTATCAGGAATAAATCACATTTTAAAATATATTCAAATACAACATAAAATTGTAATAATATTTCACAATATTACCGTTTTTACAGTATTTTTGATCAAATTGGTGAGCATAAGAGACTTCTTTCAAAAACTGATTACAAACTCTTGACTGGCAACATCTAACGGTCCCTTATTTGATAAATGACATATGACAGTTAGCTTTGTGTGATTCCTCACAAGATAATATTGTAAACTGTATGCATACTGCATTTTGAACATAATTAGACCTGTATGAGACAGGAGCTGGGGTGTCTTCAAGTGTTATTTTACTACTAATGGACTACTAGTTGACCTCTACCGCACCATCTGTCAAATCACTCAAAACCCAACTCGAAACGGTTGCTATTGTTGCGTGATAAAGAGGAAGGCTTATGTTAATCCATGTAGTTATGTTAAAATCAGTGGTCGGGCAACTGCAAGTCGTCTATTCCACAAATCTATATTGGCAAAATAGTGTGCGATTACGCAAAGATACACTGAGATTACTGCGAATACAGCACCCATAATCAAAGTCTCTATTAACAGAATACGAGCCGTTCTTTTCCAGCGAGGAAAGGAGCCAATGCAGCTCACTGGACGTCCAGCCGGGCGGCTCTCCCACATTCTGCGGCAGTGACTCAGCATTGGCATGAGGTTAAACTCGGCTCTCCGTTTGGACAGCGTCAAAGTGTCTATGCCAGCGGTGTGACTGGTATCACTGATACGCCAGGCAGTTGTGTGGCGTGCACTCTTCCTGTTCCTCCAGCTCGGGGCACGGCGTGCCGCTGTTGGCGGGTTTGAGCAGGATGTAACGGGTGCGATGGCGCAGGCCACCCCGAGAGCACGGCCCCAGACACAGGCCCCAGGACGACCACATCGACACCTCGCAGTCCAGCGGCGTTTCTGCAAGACATGAAGGAGTCATGAGGATCGCTAGCCAAAAAAGCTGCCTGGAAGCAATCCGTCAAGAGATTATGTTTATGTGCATGTTTGTGCATGGTCAGTTAACGAAAAACAGACCACTGGCATACTTGGGTTGTAGGGCTCAGATATCCCAAATAATTGAACAAATGTGTATTTTATAGTAGGTTAGTGGGTCATTGTATAATTTAGGGTATACATTTCACGTCCATTGATGATGATTATATTTTTTCTAACAATTTATCCATTAAGAGAATACATACTATAATCTCACATATATTTTTTGCACCCCATTTTTTTGGCTGAAATTGCCTGTATGTCCTATTAAATTTTATTTTTTGCAATGTCCGCTTTTTGAATTGAGTTTAAAATAATGAAGAAAAAAATGTTAAAGTCTATATTATCTGTTAAATTTATTTCTATAACCTAAACCTTAGAAAAGATAGATTGAGTTGATTTAATTTTCTTTCAAATAAGCAAACATATCATTGTACTCATGTTGAAATATTTTGAACACGTTATGTGGAATGTCTTTTGAATTTTGTTCTATATTTTATCTCAAATGACATTGTCAAGGAGTATATTAATTGCCTGTCAACGATATTGGGTACATAGTTAGGGTTTGCAATATTTTTATGATTTTACTTCAAATAAAATAAGAAGCTAATCAGATCAAGAAAACAACATTTGGTTGGCCAAACAAAGCCTGCTACTGAAATTATGAGTCAAAATGGTCAAAGTATCAGCTGTGTTACCTGTCAATCCATACAATTTGTCCGTAACATAGCTGACAAACTCAAAACATATTTTTCTTTGTAACATCAAAATGATTTTTAATGATTAAGCTTGGCAACTAGCAGATAAGTTACACTTACACTTTAATATATAAACTAAAACCAGTAGGTGTTTTATTGAGAAAGCATATTGTTTTTATAATTTTTTAAATGCATCTATATTTAATGTACTCTAAATTATAGAATGACTCCTAGGCATTCAGTTTGAAAGTCCCAATTTATGTGTGATACTAGCAACGTGTCATGGAAATTGTAGTAATAAATGTAAAGAAATGCTAGTTAGTGGAACAACACATGCTTAAATTTTTGTGGAAGCAAATAAAAAGTGTTTACCCACATGTGGTGTGCATTAGGATTCATCAAGTTTCAACTGTTTACTTCACTCAAAAAAAAAAAAACACTGCAACACATGAAATCGTGCACAATGCTGCGGTAAACCAAAACATCTACGAGAAGCACGTAGCACTTCTTTTTTTGGATTTACCAGCCAAATGAAATGTGTAACAGTGAAAATGGAAGATCACGATCAAAAGACACAATACCCAGTGATTGAATGTGTAAACCATGTATGCAGATCTACCTGAGAATCTGTTGGGTTTGGTTGTGTCAGGCAGGATGTGATTGGACACTCGGTTCTGTTGACGGACAGGTGTGCGTCCCTGTCGCTTCACCCAAATGGTGGCCAGAGGCGGGAGTTCGGTTAGCCGAGGGTAATAGAAGGAATTTGCCGGGTGGTTTGGCTTCTGAGAGGTGATCTGAATGAGAATAGATATTAATGCGGAGAGTTATGATTTGCATGAGCCAAAATATTGCAAAAATATAAGACATTGATTTCTAAATGTAAACGTTTCTCAAATAAAATCTATTAAACAAAATATATGAAATTCATATGTAAGCCATTTCCTGAATTAACTTCAGGACTCCCATGGTCATGGAAAACCTGGAAATGTCTGGGAAATTACAAAATTATTGAAATTCATAGTTGTTCACCCAAAAATGAAAATTCATCATTTACTTGACTTCCTGTTTTTTGAAACCCTTGAAACACAAAGTTAGTTCTTTATAGCATAATGTCCAACCTGCACTTCTCCATTCAATGAAAGTAAACAAGGACTGTGGCTGAATAATAACTTTTCTTCCTCATCATATGGACCACATTTACAATGTTTTATGGTGCTTTTTGTCTATTTTGAGCTTGACAGCTCCTGGTCCCTCATCCACTATCATTATATGGAGGAGAGCAGTGTGAACATTGTTCAAAATTACTCCTTTCGTGTTTCATATTGATTTGAAATAACATGAGGGTGAGTAAAACTTATTAATTTTTGGGGAAACTAACCTTTTAAAAGTCATGGAAATTTCTATAGTGAATGCATTGGCAACACTACAGATTAAGGAACACATATTCACTATTAACAGAGTTGTGCCTCAATAAACTCCTAATGTGCTGTTTATTAATAGTTAGTAACGTAGTTGTCAAATTTAGGTCTGGGTTTGGAGGAATCTAAAATATGGTCATCCAGAATAAGGCATTAATATCTGCTTTATAAGTACTAATAAACAGCCAATATGCTAGTAATATACATTTACATTTACATTTATGCATTTAGCAGACGCTTTTATCCAAAGCGACTTACATTGCATTCAAGTTACAGTTTATACATTTCAATCAGCTCTTCAATCAGCTCTAATATGCATGCTAATAAGCAACTAGTTAATTGTAAGAAATGATCCTTAAAATAAAGTGTTACCAATATGTTTATATTGAATTCTCCACTGAGCAAGATTCAAATTATATGATAAAATGGCAAATTTTACCTACGATCTCTGTTAAAAACCTTATCCAGTCACCATGAACAAAAGGAAAAGCCACGGAAATTCATTGATCAAAAATGTCAGAACCCTCTACAATTACTTCTTGAAATCATATCATTTTAAGTGAACAATCCAAATTTGAATGGTTCTCACTGTGAATAATGTACTCTTTTATTCAAAGTTTTAGAGTCTGTAAGATGTTTTTGAAAGACATTTCTTATGCTCATCAAGGCATGTGATCAAAAATACAGTAAAGCCAGTAATACTGTAAATTATCATTAAAATAACACTTTTCTTTTTCAACATATTTTAAAACGTAATTTATTCCTGTGATCAAATCTGAATTTTTAGCATCATTACTCCAGTCTTCAGTGTCACATGATCTTTCAGAAATCATTCTATTATGCTAAATACTAAAAAAGCAATCTTGCTGAATAAAAGCATCAAATTCTTCTTAAAAAAATAAAACAAAACAAAAAAAAACTAATCTTACAGACCCCAAACTTTTAAACAACAGTGATTAGCTGAATCATGGGAAGCATATCTTACCATGGTGATATTTTCTGGGGGAGTTGTGGGAAAGTTTGGTGAGGAGAAAGTGAAGCCACTATCTGTGCCGGCATCAAAAGGGTGCAAGTCAAAGGTCACTTCCTGTTTCCATTGCCCACCCTCACACAGGTTCAGACTGTCCACCCCCACAAACCAGTCAGGACTAGGGATCACTTTCACTATCAGAGACAGCTGTGAGAGAAAACACAACATGATCAGTCAGTCTCGTGCTGAAAACATACACAGACATTATCAACACTGATTTACCCAATGGCAATGTATTTCCTTTTTTTTCAGCATGCTCTGCTAACATAATTGGCTTCATAAGTCACATCTGAAACTTTTCTTTGTTGCCATTTCCAGTATTTTCCACTCCTTCCTGTTTATGTTAGGTTAGACCATCTGGGTTTTTTTCTCTAAATGGTGATGAATGTTTCCTTTTTGACTATGACCTCATTCAGGAAGAGCCCTTGGGTCAGAGCAGGATGAGGGAACAGCCACACCACGCAGTCGCAGAGAGAAACAAGCCATGGAGTCACATCGCCTATTTTAGGACCAGCACAAGCCTGATATTCAGCCAAAGATGATTCATCAGACATACTATAAATCCTAACTGATCCTGTCTGCTTAAGTTCACATAAGGTATATCAGTCAAACCTCCCTACAAAAAAAGAAATCACGAGGTAGATGTTCAACTTTCTGAACAAAATGTAAGTGCAAAACTCAGCCAGTATGTTCTGGTGTGTTCAGTTGCTTACCCAAGTCAAAGCGGAACTTTAGGGCTTTTCACACTTGAACTAGTTGAATGAATGAATGAAGTATTTATATATCATCTGGTGTTATTCCTGTTAACCCTTAATTAGTTAACCCTGGGTCATTCTAAACCCCGGGTAATGGAATCCAGGGTTATCCTACTTCATGTTTTACAATACTTATAATCTATGAAGGGTTCAAATTTAATCATGGGTATTTATAAACTGACGTTTCACTTTATTTCACACATTTTCTGTCACCATTTTAATTTTTTTTTCCTCAAATGCTGAAATGACTGCTCATTGTTTCTGTCACTGTCCAAAGCACGTGAATATGAGACATGTTTGGCTGTCTAACCGTAACATTCTCGCACTGCATCATGTCATACTGTGTACATTTGGCACCGCGATGTGGGGTTAACACTGTAAAACTGCTGTTAACTCTGTTCTGGAGGAGGATTTCATAACCCTGGGTAAAAAGCAGCACTAAACCCGTTTTTAAATTACAAGTGTGAAAAGTACCCGGGTTTAAAAGCAGGTTTACAGCAATGATAACCCTGGGTTAAACAAGCCCTTTAAAATCTCTTTAATACCTAAATTTTTTTGGTTGCACTTTATACTTACAGTGTACCTACCTAAGAAAGTTCTGTAATATAAGGTAACTACATGGGTTAGGGTTAGGTTTAGGGGTAGGTTCAGGGTTAATACCTAGTTATTACATAGTTATTGTAATTACTATAATAAGTTCATAGTATGTACATGAGGAACAGGACTGTAGAATAAAGTGCTACCATTGTTTTTCCCAGACAGAAATCAGATTAAATGAGCAAAATGAGATTTTATGAAATGTCCTGCTTATTAGTTTTATCTCTCTCCTCTTTTCAGAAAAATACATTAAGTCAGTGATTCTCAACCAGGATGTCCTTAAGAACTTCTGTAATTACAACATTTTGGGTTCAAAATGTTCTAGCACCACTACATTGAGCCTCTTGAGCTATGGAAGAGTAGACAGAGTCATTAAGCAAACACTACATAAAAATAAAGGCCATAGAAAAACCATTGTGGTTCCTCAAAGAAACTTCTATTAAACAGTTCATAAAAGAACCATTTTTCTAAAGAACATTTCTCCACAATTAAGAACCTTTTGTGCAATGGAAAGTTCATGGAACCATCAAAGCCAATAAACAACCTTATTTTTAGGAGTGCAGATCTCACATTTTAGTGTGATTTACTCACAATAGGTCATTCCTAAAGCAAACATTAAAAGCAGAACAGATATATTTGTAGTCTGCACTTTGCCTCCATATTTGGGCCACAATTTTGGTACCTTACGACAACATCCAGTCTACAGCTGACTTTTCTCCAGACTGGATTTACTCTTGTCTCTCCCTCACATCTCTCCTACATCTCTTCTCATTCTGTGGCTTTTCCAGGAATACCTCCTGCTATATCAATTTCTCTGGCGTGAGAGGCGAGCGGTGCCTCATCCCTCATCCCCACATGCTGTCTGTTCCGGCCCTGCGCTAATAGAGCTCAATCTCTCTTCAGGGCACAAAGTCACACTAACACATAATTGCCAAACCACTGCCCTGATTTGCCAGAATGGTGTGTCAGGAAAAATAATACACAACTCATCTATTCCTCTGTCTGTCTGCATGCACAGCTGGAATGTGCTGTGGTTTCTTGCATGGCTCATTCTTTGTAGAAATCCACAGCGCTGCTGCTGTCTGGATCTTATTAAATGCAAAAGAACCTTGATTTTAGGCAGCGTTTTGCTGTTTCTGATTTACTTATTTTCCTGTTGATTTTAGGGTGTTGGTCATGCATAATTTGACACCATGTCTGTTTTTAGAGATCTTTAAACACATTGCAATCTCAGCTGTAGCCCAACAGTATATTTAGGTAGGTTCTTGGAAAATGACATAGAAGGATGATAAATGCTGCTTTCACAGGCAGTATACTGAGGTAAGATGGCATCAAGGTATGTTAAATCCAGTGTTTGTGTGACATCTTGTCTACTGAGATGCCTTCAAACCACAATACTGTGGTAAAAATGTTTAGTAGATAAACAAGAAATAGATTTTTACATTTTTTTAAGAACACGAGTTGTGCAGTTCTGAATGTTTTTATTGCATTGCTAATGTGGTTTCTAAGGTTTTCTGAGTGGTTTTCAACAGTGATGGTCACACACCCTAATAATATAATACTCCAGTAAAGTATAAATACTCATTTTCAATTATACTTCAGTGAAAGTACAAAAGTACCTAAATATTGAAAGAAAAAAGTGGGCCTACTGATCCATGTTCATTATTCACACTAGCCAACACTATTCAGTTAGGAAGACTGGTACAGACTAGGAGTGTGCAATATTTATTGTCTGTTATAATATCATAATTGTTGTTTTAACGTTATGTGAGCTGACATTATCGAGTATGTCATTCACTTTACAAAAAACAAACAAAAACACGTCATGAGAGTCCAAAAGCATTTACTGTGTGATGAAGCCTATTAGAATGCAGTTAAAATTCCTCTATAATTCAAGTTATGAAATCAAAAAATATTCCTGTATGGGTTTTTGTTTTTATATTTATATAGTTAAGTAATATTACACAAGCAACAGCCGCTTTCCTAAATACCACATGAGCGCAATCACAAATGTGATATTAATTTATACATCTGTTCAACAAACAAGAAGTTAACATTGAGTGAGTTACATTTTAGACAGAAAATTGTCTGGGGGGTTTTTCCGTTTTGCCAATGAAAATACATTTACATTTATGCATTTAGCAGACGCTTTTATCCAAAGCGACTTACATAGCATTCAAGTTACGGTTTTTTTTTTTACATTTGATCAACTCTTGCTTTCCCTGGGAATCGAACCCATGATCTTGGCGTTGCTAGCGCCATGCTCTACTATTTGAGCTACAGGAAAGCAGGAGCAAGACATTTGTGAGTCTCAGAGCAACACTGCAGTGTTTCGTTCCTGAAACTTCATTTAAATGAATCAGTTTTGAATGAATCGTTTGAATGAATGACTCAATGAATCACTCATTAAGACAGGGATTTGTTGCCACCTACTGGTGGATTTAGTGTAATTTATTTGTCCACCACAGGCCTAAACCAGCCAAGGTACCAGCACAAAAATACACTGAGTAAAATATTTTTTTTAATTATCACTATCGAATAAATCCCAATAAATATCCACATATCACTTTTTGTCAATATCGCACAACCCTAGTGCAGACATTGAATATGTATTGATCTACAAATAAGCAAGCACTTTTTTCAGTAGGTTGATAAAAAACAGATACTTCAAAGACGCTGTCAGGACAAAAGCCCACCCTCAAGTCTGTATGACATTCCACTCTCTATCGCTTAAAAATATTATATACCGTATATATATATACCGTATATATATATATATATATATATATATATATATATATATATATATATATATATATATAATTAAAATAATATATTTAATGAATGATTTAAAATATAGTCAGGGTTAAAATACAATTTTACAACTATTTTTAATGCAGATTTTAAATTGCATGTCAAATAAGTATTTTTCAATTGCTTTTTGTATGTCTTGGATCCTTTACTGTAAAAAATATTAGAATAAGTAAAAATGTGTTGTTTCAACAAGAAAGTGCTTGTGTTTGACTTAAAATTGTAAGTTTAGTTAACTTTAGTTATGTTGGATATTTAAGTTATCTCAACAAATTTTAAGTTGTTATAACTGTTTGCAGCAGCATTTTTTACATTGCTTCTTCAATGAAAGTTTATGGGACTTTTAAATATGATCATTTATAAAAGTAATAATTCATCTCTCCTCAATAAGCCTCATAATTTGAGGCATCATTCATGGCTGTGGCACAATCATGCAGGAAAATAACTTACTGAAGTTTAATACTAATAAATATGTTTAATACTAAGGTGTAAGCAATCAGTCCATCAATAATTAAATGAACAGACACTCAGATCATACACACACACAGCCAAATTAGACCTCACCGTCTCATCCCAAGGCCACATTCATACTCTTAGTCGTACCTCACTGCCATGCAGATCTAAAAACAGCAGCGCCACAGCAGACATCCCGCCATGCTGTGGTTAAGTACCAGCAGGAGTGAATGCCAAGCGCATCTGAGGGTATAGTTGCCGTTTTTAATAGGTCTCCTTTGTATTCCAGACTTTGGCGGTAAAGATATGTAAGTCACCAGCACCACCAGCGCTGCCTTTAGACCCTATAACCAACTGACTCATGGCTAACAGGAAAATAAATATTCCAGAAACTGAGAAGGAAAGGTTCCAGCCTCTCCCTATCTGCAGATCTGGTGGGTGCAGGAAACACAGCACAGGAGCCGGAAGGGAGGGAGCGAGGGTTGTGGTCTGAAGGTCCTGGGACTCTGGATGTGGTTTTGGAGACCTGCGCTCTGGTGAAGTCTGTCTTTGTGCGATATATAAGTGTATTCTATCATTAAAGTAAGTTTGAAGTGAAATTCCATCCTAAGTACTTTCTGAATGCATGTTATTGGGAATAATTCATCTGTGCACGTTTAATTTTTAGAACAAATTTTGACTTCATGGAATGAAACACAACCCACATCACTCACACTTTATTTTAAGGTCCAATTCTCACTTCTTAATAGTTAGTAAGGTAGTTGGTAAGTTTAGGTACAGTGTAGGATTTAAGGATCTAAAATATGGTCATAAAACATGCAGAATAAAGCATTTATATGTGCTTTATAAGTGCTAATAAACAGCCAATGTGCTAGTAATATGCATGCTAGTTAATAGAGAGAACTGGTCCTTAAAATAAAGTCACAATATAGAAGAAAAGATTCTTCCGTTTTGTCGCGACTTTAAGGATGTCTTCTAGGAAACGGACCTTTCTGAGGAAAACACTTACCAGGGCCTAGTCTTTATTCAGGTTGTTTTATGCTCTATTAATTTGATGGCTTTACCTTAGTGCAGTGAAAATGTCTGAAACTAAACAGTCCAAACCGTGGAATGGGAAATGTCTTTGGGGAATTTCCCTTCTTACTTGCCATCCAGAAAATCATTATTTCTAAAGAACTGTTTTCATATCAATTCCAATGTAAAGTCAGCATATCATTCACACAGGCAGATTTAACTACTTCTCTACTGAGTAAATTAAACCAATCCTTATTGATATTGATACAGTTTTACTCTACAATCTAAGCTCTTTCATTAATGCATGAATTGGCATACCCAATGGGTTTTTATAGGCCAAAACCTAGAAACAAGTAAGCATTTTAGCGCTTATGGTTCAATCATCCTGAAATCAACAGGTTTTTTTAATGGGTTTTTGGTTAAATGCCTGAAATAAGGTCTGTGGTTAACACAAGCTTAAGATATTTTCATGTTTTATTCTGTTCAATTTTATGCTTTTACTTGCCTCGAAAAAGTTTGTCGCTAACTCGTGAAAAATAAATATATTTAAATGTATTTGAAATACATTTATTTCATGCTAAGTATACTACAAATACATTTACATAAATATGTACTTGATAAAATCACCCTGCAATTGTACTTTAAACTGGTGTACAAAGTCTGCTAAATTAGAACAACTAATTTTGGGCTTAAAGAACGATATTATTCAAAGATCATACAATCCTCATCAATAGTGACACTAGAACACATTTTAGGCTTAATATTAAGAAATGTGCATTGTGCACAAGTAGTACTCAAAATATAGTGTAATTATAAAAATTATAATATAGTGTAATATTTTTTATATCAGTAAGTCTTAAGTGATATGTCAGTAAATGTTAATAGATTTGAACTATACTTAGCATGACAAATGTATTTTAAATAGTATTTTTATTTTTATTTATTTATTTTTTTTAGGGAACAAGTGGCTAAATGGGACTACAGAGGTTGTTGAGGACATTAAATGTATTTTTCGTCATTTTCACAGCCTCACTGTGTTTATAATCATGCTCTTGCATACTATTCTAGCTCAAACTTTCAAGGAAAATGTTTTTTTAAGTAAAGACCAAAAGAGTTTTTTGGAAGTTTAATTGTATTGTTTTTGAAGTCTTGCGACTGTAGTGTACTTAAAAAATAAAATAAATAAATAATTAAATAAAAGTAGTGTTAATTTGTGAGGATTATCTTGATGAACAAAAAGAGTAAAAACAAACTTTTCCTGGTCACAGAGCTTATTTTCTGCAATAATTCAACAGCCAATAGATTTTTTTTTTTCTTAATTTATTTATTTTTTGTCAAGAGAACCAGGGTGCTTCTGACTTCTGAGTTTATCTACAAAAATTTGTCATCACTGCAGCACTCTATTTAGGAACAAAACAATTGTCCATTTTGTGTAGTGACTACGTTTATCTTACCAGTGGGGTCCTGGGCGTCAGGAGCAGCTCTGTGGAGCTGTGGCCGATGCCTGAGGGGATCCCGGCTGTGCGGTACATGGACCCCACCTCTCGCCTCTTCCTCGCCTCCTTCGCATCCTTCACCAGATCCACTGTGAGCCCCTGCTCAGCAAAGCTCTTCATGCCATCGCTCGCAGGCGCCCCCTCCTGCCACAGCCGGAACTGCTCATTATGGGTCACGGCTGCACAGAAGTAAAAGCAGCCAATGAGTGAAGGGTAAACTAGGAGAAAACATTTAAACTGGTCATGTTTTCAGGCCTCGTGATTTCTCAGGCAGGTTCTGCACTGGCCTCTTGAACATTACTACCACTCCATGAATTTTTATTGCTCATCAGATTCCACAAAACACAAATACAGCTCTGCCACCTTCTGTGTGCTCTACACACCTTGAGCTGTGGTATAAAGCCATGCAGAAGCCCGCAAAAGAACAGCGTTAAGGATTTAGGTAAATTTACATTTTGGTTTTGTCAAACTGCTGTGTCAGAGACGCTTTGCATTTGTCATGACATTAAGTGCATTACATTTTCAGTTAATTGCGATTAAAAAAAAGGAGTGGTTAAATATGTGCAAAGACAAAAGACCAATCACAGTTCAGTATGCAAACAGACATCAAGAAGACCAACTGTTATGTAAATTTTACAATGTAGTCTTCACTCACTGTCACATGCCAATTTAAATGGGTAACACTTTAGAATAATGGTCCGTTGTTAACAAGTAACTATGCAGGAAGTAATAGGTAGTACTACATTAACACTTAACTTAATACTATTAACTAATAGAGAAGCAAGATTAACTAAGCAGTAAGTAGTAGCAAATATAGGACAAAGGTAGTTCCTTATTAGATATTTGCTAATTATTAAATAAAAATATCCCCATTGAGAACTACTTGTGAACTATGACCAATTAATAAAGAATAACCAATTAATTACTAATCACAACAGTAACGTCTAAAAAGTGAACAATTGGGTTCTTTGTGGAAACTAATTTATGAATTTTATTTTATAAAATTGTGACTACTACTCTTACCAAAGGATGGATGTTCTCTGTTTATTTCAAACTTAAACATAGAATAAAAATAAAAATGATAATTCACTTAAAAATGTTAATAATTAGGAAGTGATGCTGACAAGCTCATGATTGAATTAGTTCACAATTATGAACTCTGTTTTATGTCGGTTCAATATGTACCCCACTCCAAACGACCTACTGGTAATATATCACTAGTGCCTCACACAAATGACTGTACAGTATGTGTCAGATCAGTGGCGTAGCAAGTCAGCCCCGGGCCCATAAGCAAAAAATTTGTACAGGCCAAAAAACAAAAAAATTAAATAAAATAAAAAATAAAAATAAAATAGTATGTAGTTGACGATCCTGACTACCCATATCTCCTCATTAGACGTGCCTTTAGAGAGAAATGCATCTTTAGGGATTACATAGGCTAATGAAAGTGTTTTTCATTTTTGATTTGAATTATTTCATTGTAAAGTAGTAATTTATAGTATTCTATAAATATATTTATCATGTCAGTGAGGCAAGTATTTGCTGAGTTTCGGTTCAGTTTTTGTGAAGTGGTCCTGCTCAAGATCAAGACCACCCTGTTTATTTTCTTTATTTTACAAAAGCAAAACGTTTTGTTGATTTTGTGAATGCACACAAATAAAACTGTTTGCAGCTTCGAATGATGTATACTCTTACCTTTATGAGGAAAAACTACAGCGTATTTTAATTTTCCACTCTTATAAAGAAAAAAAATGCAAGTGATCTCGCTAGCGCCTCCATGTCCTTCAAAGCACACTTCAGCTTCCATTTTTAGCACAAACATTTTGATATTTATCACACATTTATCTTAAATTTTTAAAATTTATATTGTGAAATGTATTAAGTTTTTTTATGTCTCAAATCGTGTTTATTTGAGAAGGCTAAACTGACCAAACATATGCTCAACTCACTGTCTGGCGCTGGCCACTTGGTATTTAAAAAAAAAATAAAAACGAATTTAACAAACATAAAATGTTACAATCATGTTTCTAAATTAACTTAATAAAGAAACTAAACGAAATAACAAATTTGCCTTTAAAAACCAAAACTGAACTTTTTTAATGGCTGCAACAGCAGCTGTGTAAAGGGGAAGAGAGAGAGAGACAAAAAAGACACGGGCTCAGGTCGGACTCGGGCGAAGAATTCTGATAAGCTCTCGGACAAGGGCCGGGCCCGTGCAGGGCTCTATATTCGTTCCCTTGTTTCAATTAAAAGTTCCCCCTTGGCTCGGCGGGCCCCCAATCTGCCCGGGCCCATATGCACCTGCATACCCTGCATACCCAGACGCTACGCCCCTGTGTCAGATATAAAACGTTAAATAACTTGAAATGTGTAAGTAATTACTGAAGGTTTAACGTGTTTTTCACTTTAAAATAATGGTCCTGATCACTAGTAGTTCTTTAGTAGCACTTTAGCTTTAAAGTGAAAAATACATTAACGCCTCACTAATTACTCAAGCGCTACCTTGTCAGCCTGCAGGAACTACTAGTGATCTGGACCATTATTTTAAAGTGAAAAACACCTTAACAACTCAGTAATTAAGTAATTTAATATGTTATATAATATATTTTATATCCGACACAGTGTACAGCCATACATTTGTGTGAGGCACTAGTGATATTTTACCAGACACTGTAATCTGGAATATGCCGTTTTGTGCTTAACACAATATAAATGCAGTCGATGCCTTCATTAAGGATGTGAATTGTTTTTGTGAAGAGAACATCATTCTTTATATTCAAGAAATGTCCTCCCCAGCCTACTGTCACTAAAGGTAGGTCTTTTGGAGTCGGAGACATACTGAACTGACACAAACTAGAGCTCATAATTGTGAACTAATTCAATCACTTCCTAATTATTAACATTTTTAAATGAATTATTTTTATTATTATTCTATGTTTTTGTTTGAAATAAACAGAGAACATCCATCCTTTGGTAATAGTAGTCACAATTTCAACCTGTAGCTGACTTATTTGGGGGATATGATATTCATAAATTAGTTTCCACAAAGAACCCAATTGTTCACTTTTAAGACGTTACTGTTATGATTAGTAATTAATTGATTATTCTTTATTAATTGGTCATAGCTCGCAAGTAGTTCTCAATGAGGATATTTTTATTTAATAATTATCAAATATCTAATAAGGAGCTATCTTTGTCCTATATTTGCTACTACTTACTGCTTAGTTAATCTTGCTTCTCTATTAGTTAATAGTATTAAGTTAAGTGTTAGTGTAGTACTACCTATTACTTCCAGCATAGTTAATTGTTAACAACGTACCTTTATTCTAAAGTGTTACCTTTAAATGCTAAACATTCATGTCAAATGGAGCTTTTCAAACTTAAGTAATATTAAAAAAATATTTTAAAAAAATATATAAAAAATTATTAAGTAATAAGTTGGTGAAACTGTTTTTCATCTCTGTCCACAACTGACTACATATTCAAGTGCTTTATAAGTGCAATCATATTTACTGTTGCTCAGCGAAATTTCATGGGTGAAATCCAGTCAGCTCGATAGAAATCTGTGCAGTTGGGTTACAGATTTACAGATTTTGCAACAGGTCCAATTTTTTTCACTCAGATTCGCAGCGCTGACCAAGAGAAAGCTGCTCGGCTTGAAAGTGACTATTGAGTGAGCTGTGCTTCATGCATTGCTACACTATTGACAATAGACAATGGAACTTTTTGACGACATTAGTCAATATGATCATACCTTACGAATAAACTACTTTTCCAAAAGTGACGTCCTATTCTTTAATAGGAATCCATTAAACAGCTCTCAAAAACCAGAATGTCACATGTAACCAGACTAGAGTACATTTTCTGATTTTTACATTTTCTTGCCCGTGTAAAACTTGCCACCTTGACATGAGAGGTTGTAAGTAGCAGTTATCAGGGTGTTGCTATGCCATTGCGAAGGTGGTTTGATTGGTTGCTAGAATGTTGCTATAAAGTTTGTTTCTGGCACAGGTTAAAAGATCTCAACACCAAGTCTCACCGTAAGTACAAGCAGAAGCAATACTGATGCTTGCCTCAATTTCTAGGACAATTTGCTTTTGCAAATCTTTGATGAATTGCTTTTGATCCCTTTTTAAAGTCGCTTCGGATAGAAGTGTCTGGTAAATGCATCAATGTAATTTTAGTCCATAAACTACCTCTGTGCTGAGCTGCAAAAGAACAGCATGTTTGGAATGACATAAGGATGATTAAAGGATTAGTTCATTTCCAGAATAAAAACTTCCTGATAATTTACTCACCCCATGTCATCCAAGATGTTCATGTCTTTCTTTCTTCAGTCTAAAAGAAACTAAGATTTTTGAGGAAAACATTACAGGATTTTTCTCCATATAGTGGACTTCAATGAGACCCAAAAGATTGAAGGTCCAAATTGCTGTTTCAATGCAGCCTGAAAGGGAATCAGGGTATTATCTAGCGAAACTATCACTCATTTTCTAAAAAATAAAAATGCATATACTTTTTAACCACAAATGCTCATCTTACACTAGCTCGACTTCATGCATTACGTAGTCACGTTGAAAAGGACACGCGTGATGTAGGCAGAAGTACCGACCCAGTATTTACAAAGCGAAGAAAGTGCAAAGAAAGCCAAGCACCCTTTACAACAAAAGGTGAAACAACCATGTCAGACAATTTTGAAGTTGCAGGAGTAGTTTTTTGCCCTACCCTCCCTTTTCGAACCAGAGTACAAAGATGAAGAACTGCTACGGCGTGACCTTTCCAATGTGATTACGTAATGCGCAAGTCGTGGATGCAGAGCTAGTGCAAGATGAGCATTTGTGGTTAAAAAGTATAAGTATATATATATATATATATATATATATATATATATATATATGTGTATATATATATATATATATATATATATATATATATATTTTTTTTTTTATTTTATTTTTTTTTTAATTTTTTTTTTATTTTTTTTATTTATTTATTTTTTTTTTTGAAAATATCAGATCGTTTCGCTAGATGAGACCTTTATTCCTCGTCTGGGATCATATAGAGCCCTTTGAAGCTGCACTGAAACTGCAGTTTTGACCTTCAACCCATTGGCTCCAATTGAAGTCTACTATATGGAGAAAAATCCTGGAACGTTTTCCTCAAAAACCTTAATTTCTTTTCGACTGAAGAAAAAAAAAGTCATGAACATCTTAGATGACAATGGGGGTGAGTAAATTATCAGGAAACTTTTATTCTGGAAGTGAACTAATCTTTTAAATACAGACAGAATTTTTGTTTCAAGACAAAACGTGCCTAGTTTGATAATTCACCTATTAGCTCTTGATATCACAACAGAGGTTTGAAAGAGGAAGGAGCTAAGATGATGTTTCTGAAATTATTTCAGCCTCTCTTTAACATCCCACTGTGTTCTTCATAACTACAAACCATTTTGGTCTGGCAGACCCAGAGCTGGAAGCAAGAGTGCAGGAGAATGTGAGAAAAAGATACAAGCGAGAGTGACAGGAAGGCAGGCAGCACGTTTGGCACGCTCACACGTCTAGTCTCTCCATGCTACACGTCTGGCCCAAATGTGGACAGAAATATTGAAGAGACCTGACCTCAATCAGCTAAACCACAAACCGCAACCATCTCCAGCGCTTTTATCTCTCTATCTCCGTCTTTCCCCTAATAGTCTCATCCTTCATATGTGGAGTTCATATGTACGGCACAACCTTTTGATTACATACAAAAATGTGCGGTTTCAGAACATAATTGCGATACAACAGTGATAAATGGATAAAGAGAGGGCCGGAAAGCCATCCAGAAGGCAGGAGAAACCACATAGACATCATCTCAGCGCTCCAAAGCCACAGCCTGAACTTTCAGGATCTCTGGGTTGTAAATGTTTTGGCTGAGGCCGTCCACGTCTGCTGCTCGTCTCGGCTCGCGTGCGGTGGCATGTGACGACTGTTGACACCCAAAGAGCACGTCCTCAGAAAAAGCCAGCACACAGCGATCGCATTAAAGTCAATGGCCGCTGCATGAGTTGCGTATTTATGGAAGGACTATTAAAGGACTGGGCGAACCTGCAGGGCAGCCCATGTCATCTGGCAACGGCTATTACTCCTCCACCTCGCTCTTGTTCTGCTTTCCTCATTAGACTGCCCCGCTCCTGTGGTGTGGCAGGTAATGTGTGTATGTTTTTGGAGGGTCGTCGGGGCAAATCTCAGGGTTAACAGGCCAGCTGTGAGTACTTAACGTCCTGACATATGGTGAGGTGTGGAACTTTAAACATTCTCATCTCTAACGCACATGGAGCCATCGCCGGCGGTCAGTGTCGGGAAGTAACTAGTTACATGTAATGAAATTATGTAATTTAATTAGAAAATAAATGTAATTGTAAACAGTTAAAGTTACTGAGAAAAAAAAAAGAAGTGTAATTAAATTACAATTACTTATGAAAATGTTAACGATTACAAAAGGGGTTACATCTGAATTTTTTTCACAATTGTTTCCACATTCAGATTTAATTGATTTCTTTCATAAACTGCAGTGACTGCTCTAAAATATGAGACACCAATGATTCAGGAGATTAGTACACAGAATAGGACACATGCTTATTCGATAACTGTTTTATTTTCTATTTGGATTTGTGTATATTTATTTTTTAAGATTAACTGTTTTTTTTTCCAAGCCATTGTTTCCAGATGCCAGTGTTTTCATGTCATAACTATGAAAAGATTTGATTTCAAGAACAGTATCATAACTATTTCTTATGGTTTTAAATCTGTATTGAACCTCAGAATGATCTGAAAGTAAAAAGAGGTGCTAAAGTCTGATTTTGTGGTGGCTGAGCTTTAAAATTTAATTATTATAATCTTAATTCAAGTGATGAAGGATTTTGAAAGTCTGACAGTAATCAGTGTTGATACTGTAAGGTTAACCCTGCCTGGTTTACATGTTTTAAAATGATTAACAGTTGAAAACATTTGTTAGAAATTTAGAAAAGTAATCAAAAATAATCAAATGTAATCAGTTACATTAATAAAGTAATTTAAATAGTTACACTACGTATTACATTTTGAATAGGGTAACTTGTAATCTGTAACCTACTACATTTCCAAAGTAACCTTCCCAACAATGCCAGCGATCAACCTCAGAGAACAAGATGTTCAGCTTTTAGCAACCTATATGTTTGGCTTGTCAGCTCGACTCTTCATCTCACCAGGAGTCTTACCCATGAGTTTGGACCACTGCGCAGGTGGTCGGAATAAGGGATACTGTTTGGGGAAGGTCTGTGGACTCCAGTGGCCAGTGAACACCAGGATGTAAGAGGCGGGTCCTCGACCGCTGCACTCCATCCCATTGGTCAGGTTCACTGGGGCCGCGCAGAACAGCGCAAACCTGAGCAGCACGACCAGCAGCTGCTGCAGCCAACCAGGAACAAAGAGCTCTGATGACATCATCTGTGTCAGGGAAAAAAAGAGCAGGAAAAGTCATTAGCGAAGTACAGTACACTTGAGGGAAAACACTGTTTGTTAATTAGTGAAAAGGCTATGTAGAAATTATATAAATTCCCATTTTTAGTTTCTTGTCCTACAGTAACTCTGATCCACTCATGCAGAAAATATGTATTGCAAGAGGAAATTACATAACTTTGGTTCCTGACACCTTAATCCTCTGTCAAGGGAAGCATCTGAGATTTGCAGCTTGCTCCGATGAGAGAGCATTCAAAGACACTCACCAACTGATAGTAACCCTGAGCTTATGAAAATATTTGGGAATGAGAATACTTCACCCAAATATGAAAACATTTCTATTAATTTACTCACCCTCAGGCCATCCAAGATGTAGTTGACTTTTTACTTAAGTGATTTATATAGCTGAACCTATCTTTGGTGATTCATAAAATGCAAGTCAATAGCTACCGTCACTTGAGAGCACACCTGTCAATATTTGGGTACCAAAATCCAGGAGACCGGGTTTAGGGGGGTTCAGTCAAAAGTATCAATTATTATTTTAATTTAAACAATTATTATCAAACAATTATATTCATTTAGTAACACATAAATATACCTTAGTGTAGGATATTTTTAAAATTCATTATCTTCTTGTCAATCCACCAGTTCACATTTACAACTGCATGTTTTCTGGTTCGATTTTGGCTTTGGTATAAACAAAAAGAGCAGAAGGGCTTATTGAAAAATGTAAATTCATTCTCTCCCAGCAGGTGGCGCTTTCAGAACGGCAGAAATAACTGCAGTAAACAAAGCAGCACAGCCTTTTGAAGTGTAAGCTATATCTCAGTTCTTGTCTTTCTGTCCCCATTGTTGTACCATTTAAGACTTTTAATGGCCTTAAATCTGAAACGGATTAAAAATATGGGAGAAATACGGGGAAATATTTAAACGGGATAGCGAGATAGAATGGTAAAAATAGGGGAGAATCCCGGGAAAAACGGGAGGGTTAACTGGTATGCTTGAGCGTCAAAAAAGCAGATACAAAAACACTAAATTAATTAGTGACGGTATATTGAGGTATTCTGAAGTGAAATGATCTGTCTGTGCAAGAAACTGAACATTAATTACAACATTATTACCTGTAAAACAGGCAAACGCACGCTCATGACGCATGCGAGGCTCTGAACTGAATCTGGGAAGATGTGTGTGCAGAATGTGGCTTGGTTTTGGCAATAATATATTTACATCTGTATTGCATAGTTTATCAAACTGGTACTTACATTTGCTTATCCTGGATGACTGCACTTATGTTCCTGTTGTAAACAACAAAGGAGTCAGTTCGCAGCTGCGTATAGTGCGTAAGCGCGAAGGACCATTTTTCTCAGGGTATTACAGGTAATAACGTTGTAAATAATGTTCAGTTTCTTACACAGTAATTATTTTACTTCATCTCAATATCATCAGGAGCCTCTGGTATTAATTCTTTGTTTTTGTATCTGCTTTTTTTTACTCTCAAAGTAACGTTAGCGATTGACTTGCATTTTATGAATCATCAAGGTCAACGGTTTCAGCTAAAAACCTTCTTACTGTTCTGTTGAAATCAGTCAGTCACCAGTCATCTTGAATAGCCTGAGGGTGAGTAAATTAACAGCAAATTTATATTTTTGGGTGAACTATCCTTTTAATGGACAGGTCATCCAAAAACGAAGTCTATCATCATTTACTCCAGTCATTTTGTTTGAAAAACGTATGAATTGTATGCTTCTGCTGAAACAAATGACATGTTTGATGAGCACTACTTTGCATATACAGTGAATGTGAATTGAGACTGGAACTGCTAATCTCCAAAGAGACACAAAATTACCAATATGGCAGAGCAAGATGTACCGCACCAGGTTTGAAGGTAATGGTGAACTTATGACACCTGTGACATGTCATGTTTTAACGGGCACCCATTATTTCGAGGACATTTAATTATTTATTTCATTGTGAGCGAGAAAACATTGCATAGTCTTTTACTATCTAAGCCATAGTTACAATAGATATACTACTGTTTATGGATGCTCATGAAGACTCAGGAGCTGAAATCTGATTGTGTTAAAGTTGTTACATCAGAACATACTGGGCCTGCTGACCAATCAGAGCAGAACTGGCTTTTCAGGAAGCCATGCTTTAAAGAGACGAGAACTAAAACAGAGCGTTTCAGGCAAAGAGTGAAAAAAGGTGCTGCTGCATTGTATAATATCAGAAAAATAATGTGTTTTTATACTTTAAATTATGTAAATGTTTTCTAGCAGACCCCAAAAGTAAAATTATGAAATCAGCATAATATGAACACTTTAAAATTCATGAACATACAAGATTTTATGGTTCTTTTTTGTGATTTTGGAAACCTGACAGCCTCCACCCTATTTTAATTCAGTGTATATAAAAGAAGTAAACATTAAATATATTTTATGTGACTTACTGTGGAACAACATGAGGGTAAGTAATTTTTTTGATGAACTATCCCTTCAAAGCCAGACTGGCAAACAGTCTGCAAAGCCGAGATAGTTTAATAAAACTTCAGACTTTAGATGCTTTAAATAAAACATAATTAACAGCTGTTGAAGGCATGTGTGATGAACTCATCACCACGACACAGATTTACCCAGAACCCCACGGTCCCATCCCAGCCGACCCCCTTATCACAGCAACCCTAGGCTTGCCGTTTATTCCCGACTAAATTAAAATAACAACAGCAGGGTTGTGTGACTGAGTTATTTTCATCCCACATAGCCTGTGATTGAGTGTTGAGCGTATT